>JBAMBR010000195.1:0-32798 GCA_037044475.1 Zaprionus obscuricornis | reverse complement strand
AGTAGGTTAAATTAAATTTCCGAATATACTCACAGATTGTACGTAGAAATATACATACATATACATATGGTATAGTCTTAACTCGCTTATAATAAATTATATTATATTATTTTTCTTTTCTGAGTTGGTGACGGTAGCAAGTTTCTAAATCCTTTGGATCATTTTTCATTATGTATAATGTTTCACTTAGATACATTTGTAAGATTCCAAAACGCTCATCTGGATTTTTATTGTTAATATTTTCAGTTAGACTGTCAATTTCAAGAACACAACCCTGAGACCTCAGTTTATTTTTAATTGGAGTAAATTTACTTAAAAACTCATTCACATATTTAATAGAATCATTTTTGACTTTGGGCAAAGTATCTTTCACACTGGGGCAGGATCTATCTCTATCTTCGCTTATGTATTTAAGATCGTCAGCAGTAAAGACTTCTCTATATAAAGTTGTATTAAAAAACTCCTGTGGAGGATTATTAACCCAAGGATCCCATCGGTCACTTATGTTTTGAAATTTATCAATAGTTTGTTGATCCAAATTCTTACATTGTATATACATTTGAAGCTGTGTATGAAACAGTTTTAGTATGACTATGTTCATTTCACGCAAAGTAGCTTGGACAAGCTGCTTGTATTGTTCCATAGGACTCAAAACAGGAACACCACTTGCAAGCCCCTGTGTCCAGAAAGTAATTTATTATATTTTTTATCCTTAAATTACGGACTTTTGTATACTCACCAAAACATATAGACAAACTATAATTAACAAACGCATCTTTTAAATCTTTAAGTTCAACTAAATAAAAGAGTACATGGCTGTCACCTTTTTATATAAATTTGATCAGCAACCAAAATGAAAGTATGTAAAAGAAAGTATAAAAATTTGTGAAAGTCACCTTCTAATATATTTTTAATACTTACTTACGACTACTCTAAAAGTCTACTGGTCTAAGCTGATATATAACAGTAGATTTTATTATTTTATTTTTTATTTATTTATATTTTTACAAATTTTTATTATTCTGTTTTAATTTTCATTTAATTTCATTTCAACATAGTCGTCGCAGTTGTTTTCTTTATCGTGGGGATCATTTTTAATTACTTTCAAAGCTCTATCTAGGAATTTTTTCAATTGTATAAAGCGTTTTAATATACATATGTTTTTAGGACTTTCAAATTGATTGATAATTTGATATAGACAACCTTGTGGATTTAGTTCTTTTTTAATTTCATTAGACTTAACTATAAATTCATCAATTAGTTGAACTAATTCACTTTTTAATTTCGGTTTAGTTAATTCTACATTGGGCACGCAACGGTTTAATACATGAAAATATTCGGGGAAGTTATTAAAATCACTAAACAAATCAATATTAATTCTTGTTCTATTCATAAATTCTTCTGATGGTCTTTGAACTCTAGGTTCCCATTTGTCGATTAGGCTTTGCAATTGATCAATTTCTGTTTGATTCAAATCTTTACATTGTATTGCTGATTGAACATCCGATACGAAGAGTTTTACGTCAGCCAAGTTCAACTTTCCAAAAGTTTGTTCGACAAGTTGCTTATATTGGTCCTTAAGATTCAAAACTGGAATGGCACTTACAAGGCCCTGTTCACAGGAAGTGTATTATTATAATTATCTTTAGCTAAATATATTTAAATATACGCACGAAAATAGTTAGACAAATCACAATTGAGAAACGCATTTTGGAAATATTCAAAATAAACTGAATAATTTTGCATTAGGCAGACAATTTATATAGCATTTTGATTGAACATAATCGGAATGAAAATATAATATATGAATTATGTATTACTGTTATCATTTTTCTATATTTATTTTGTTTATTTACTGCATTAAAAGAATCTCTTAAGTTCAGCAAAATTTGCTTTAATATACCTCGAAATATATAAAATAGAAGAAACTATAATCTATGTTTATATTTATATGTCAATTATAATATAATTTATTTAATAGTCTATTTGTCTATCTCAATGTTGAGCACGCGACACTCAGACACTTTCTTCATATTTATATTTTGACAGTCACAAATTTATTTAATAAATAAATCGTCGTTATATATATAATATGAAGAAGAATATAATAGAATACATTGGGTACATTCATATCAGTTCATAATATGAATTGTCAATAGTATTTGACAACCAGATTACCAGATTTCTCTAGAATATATGTTCGACAAGTTGCCTGCAATGGTCCTATGGTATTTAAACTGACACTGTATACAGGAAGTGCAATATAGTAATTATCCTTAGCTATATCTGTCATTTATATATTTCTCATTATATTTTCATCTATATACATATTTTTATACAATATTTTGTGGAATATTTCCGTTTCATTGGTTATGGTTTCCCTTATCGCTTCGTTATCGGCATAGTTCCATACAAAAAAATTATTTTAATTATTAATTTTGTTATTTTATTTATTTATATTTTTACAAATTTTTAATATTTCATTTAATTTTATTTCATACATAATCGTAGCAATTTTCTTTATCCTGGGGGTCATATTTAATTACGTTCAACGCTGTTTCTAGGAATTTTTTCAATTGTATAACGCGTTCAAATATATCTATTTTTGTAGGATTTTCACATTGATTGATAATTTGATATAGACAACCCTCTGGATTTAGTTCTTTCTTAATTGCATTAGACTTAACTATATATTCATCAATTAGTTGAACTAATTTACTTTTTAATTTGGGTCTAGTTAATTCTACAATGGGCAAGCAACGTTTTAATATATTAAAATATTCGGGAAAGCTTTTAAAATCATTTTGCAAGTCAATATTATTTGCTGTTTTGTTCAAAAAGTCTTCTGACGGCCTTTGAACTCTAGGTTCCCATTTGGAGATTAGGCTTTGCAATTGATTCATTTCCGATTGATTCAAATCTTTAACATTGTGTTAGTGATTTAAGATCCGATAGGAAGAATTTTAACTCAGCCAAGTTCAACTTTCCCAAAGTTTGTTCGACAAGTTGCTTATATTGGTCCTTAGGATTCAAAACTGGAACGGCACTTACAAGGCCCTGTGGATATGAAGTGTGTTATTGTAATTACCCTTAACCTACAAATATATAAGGATACCCACCAAAAGTGTTAGACAAACAATATTTAAGAAACGCATCTTTGAAACGTTCAATTTAAACTGAATAAATGAGAGACAAGCTGTCTGCTTATCAATGAAAATAAAACATATATATATAGTATATATTGATATATATATTTAGTATATATGTATTTACGTATAGTATAAATTGTATAATGTTTATTATATTAAGCTTATAAAAAAAGTTTCTCACAAAAACATAATTTGTTGAGGAAACTTACTAAGAGTTTTTTCTTCATGCATTTGTTAAGCTTCACAAGTTGTACAATTTTAGATGATTCTCTTGAAGAGTTCACCTTGAACTTTTGACCTATAAAAGTAAATGTTACTTGAAGTGACTTCTCTACTCTTGATTCCCTGAATGTTGGCCAAGAAAAACTGCCGAAGTACGATAGCAGAATTTGTGGGCCCAAAAATACGACTAGTAAGCTGATCTTATGTCGAGACAGCTCGTCACATTTCAAGCAGTTGGTTGCCAGCCAACTTCACTCTCAACTGCAGCTGCTGCTACAGGGTCGACGTTGCAAGCGGCAATCGCGAAGTGGCACTTGCCAGCAGTTTTCAGATTGGATTATCTAAAGAGAATGCTAAATTTTTGCTACAAACTAAAATTTGTTATTTTGTTGTTGTTTTTATTTAAAATAATATAGTTCTATGACTAGCAATCGTCTACGTTGGATAAATGATACGGAATTGCCAAGAAATATGCAAATACTTGATATGAGAGCGAATCCTTTGTCCACTATTACAACGGGAGCATTTCGTGGCATGTCGAAGCTTAGAAAGCTGTAAGTAAAAATAAAATAAATAAATATTATTAAAGATATTAAATATTTGTATTTACTTTTAGTACACTCTCCGATGTGCGAACTTTACGTAGTTTTCCTGAGCTAGAAGCGTGTCATGCTTTGGAAATACTTAAATTGGATCGTGCTGGCCTACAAGATGTGCCAGCGAATCTTTGTCGTCAAACGCCAAGACTGAAGAGTTTGTGAGTATTTCAGATATTATTAGAATTTTATTTTCAGATAAATTTATTTAGTATTTAATTTTACTCACTGCAGAGAACTTAAAACCAATTCCCTGAAAGTCATCCCAAATTTAAGTAGCTGCAGAGACTTAAGGCTGTTGTAAGTCAATTCTTTAACTTTAATAATCATTATTAACTATTATTGATTATTATTATCATGATTTTGTTTTAGAGATCTATCGAGTAATCAAATTGAATCATTACAAGGACGACCATTTCATGGATTAAAACAATTGCATGATCTGTTGCTTTCCTACAATCGCATCAAGTCCTTGCCACAGGATGCTTTTCAAGGCATTCCAAAATTGCAACTACTGTAAGTCAAGTTTACTTAATCTCATTCTAGTAATCGCTGAAAATTTTATAAACTGTTTCAGTGATTTGGAAGGCAATGAAATTGCCTTTATACATAAGGATGCATTTGCTGCATTTACAGCTTTGGAGGATCTAAACTTGGGTAATAATATATTTCCACAATTACCTGAGGCTGGACTGCGAGGACTGTTGCATTTAAAGACTTTTAATAATCCGAAATTACGTGAATTCCCACCGCCTGATACTTTTCCACGTATACAAACATTGATACTATCCTATGCCTATCATTGTTGCGCATTTTTACCATTGGTTGCCATGTCTGCACAGCGTAAGATCTCACAGGTCCAGGAAGCAGTACTATTTCCCTCCGATGCTGAATTTGATATGACACTCTGGAACAATAGCATGATGAACATATGGCCACAGATGCGTAAGTTATAGAAAATATAAACAATTCTTTTATATCTAATGCGATTATTACTTTTCCAGATAATCTCAGCAAACAGTTGGGTGCCGCCATGCATGATCTGTGGGATACTCCAAACTATATGAGCAACTATAATATGAATGAGGATTTATCACAAAGTCCCACGGGCAGTCAAATGCCTAGCAGTTTCATGGAGGAATATTTTGAGGAGCATGATATGAGTGGTCCTGGAACTGGTTATGGTTTTGGCACTGGACTCTTTACTGGCATCTCAGCTGATGATTTACAACCGGGTTCAGTTCAATGTTTACCCATGCCTGGCCCATTTCTACCATGTGCAGATCTCTTCGATTGGTGGACATTACGTTGTGGTGTTTGGGTTGTTTTTCTTCTCGCTCTACTCGGCAATGGCACCGTTGTCTTTGTACTTGTCTGTTCCAGATCAAAAATGGATGTACCTAGATTTTTAGTATGTAATCTCGCTGCCGCTGACTTCTTTATGGGCATCTATTTGGGTATATTAGCAATTGTTGATGCTGCAACATTGGGTGAATTTCGTATGTTTGCCATACCATGGCAAATGTCATTGCTCTGTCAATTAGCTGGCTTCTTGGCAGTGCTTAGCTCTGAATTATCTGTCTATACATTGGCCGTAATAACATTGGAACGCAATTATGCCATAACACATGCGATACATCTCAATAAACGTTTATCGTTGCGTCAGGCCGGCTATATTATGAGTGTCGGTTGGATATTCGCACTGCTAATGGCACTTTTACCACTTATGGGCGTATCCGATTATCGTAAATTTGCTGTATGTTTGCCCTTTGAGACGACAACAGGTCCGGCAAGCTTAACATATGTAATTAGTCTAATGTTTATCAATGGCTGCGCATTTCTTACACTTATGGGCTGCTATCTGAAAATGTATTGGGCGATACGTGGCAGTCAGGCATGGAATACGAATGATTCAAGAATTGCCAAACGTATGGCATTATTAGTATTTACTGATTTTCTTTGCTGGTCACCAATTGCATTTTTCTCGATAACTGCTATCTTTGGGCTACAATTGATATCGCTGGAACAAGCAAAGATCTTTACAGTGTTTGTGCTGCCGCTCAATAGTTGCTGTAATCCATTTCTTTATGCTATTATGACGAAACAATTTAAGAAAGATTGTGTTACGCTATGCAAGCATTTTGAGGAGACACGTGTGGGTGGCACCACAGCAGCTGCACGTGCTGCTCGTGTCAAACGTGTTGGTGGCGGTGATATGCCACCACCATTGCTACCAGCGGCAGCTGCTGCTGCCGTTGCTCATCCGCCTGGTTGCCGATGTTTACGTATGTTGCCCAGTGAAATGCCAAATTGGCATAAAATGGAACAGACACCAACATTATGGCAACGCCTTAAGCGTCTTTGTTGCGGTCAACGTCGCCGCAAACAGCGACGTCAGCCGCAGCAGCGACGACAGCGTGCATATACTGCCGCTGCAGCAAATCCGTATCAATATCAATTTGCCGAATTGCGTCAACAGCGTAAAAATCGCGCCAGCTCAATATCAAGTGAGAATTTCTGCAGTTCACGCAGTTCAAGCTGGCGACATGGTGCCAACTCATCGACACCAGCGCCACAATCTAATTGTAGTATGCCACTTAAACATATGGAGCCGGGACAAGGTCATCATCATGCGCATAGTCGTCGACGTCATTCTGCATGGCTGATCACACGTAAAACATCGCAAGATTCTAACTTATCTAGTTCCCGCAATGATTCATCAGCATCCGCCACAACAGCCAGCACATCCACATTCCGTTTATCACGCTCCAGTGCTGGCAGTAGCACACCTCTGCCTTCTATTATAGGTAAGTACGCTGCACATTAAATTGAAATAATTCTAATTCTAAATATTGATCGCTATAGCACACAATGGCAAACAGCCGCATGAAACGTTAAGTAAGCCGAGACTTGTACGGCAAGAGGCAGTGCAGGAGGAGGAGGATTCATCGCCACCACGTTTGGGTGTACGCTTTTTACCAACGATACCATCGGCAGCCGATAGTTCAGTTATCATGGAAGATGGTGATTCGGCTGCAACAAGCGCAGCAACGACTGCTGCAGTGCCAGGTGGCACTTCAACATTTCTGGGCATGCCATTGCCGGGTGTATCAAGTGGTTTTCTAATAGCACCACCAGCAATACAGTTGCAACCAGAAAAACCACCGCCAGCACCAAATGATGCACCACCATGACCAGTGGATGCTAATTCTGGATTTTGGGGTAGCTGGCGAAGGCATAAAAAGAAATCACAAATGGAAACGTTTCTCTAATGAATTGGGCAATGAAAAACTCACTGTGTTCATAGATTATATATTCATGTGGTTTATGAATTAAATTCCGGGCGGGAAGTTAGTGTAATAATGGAGGAACTGGCCATACTTAACATCAATATAAATGCTATATATAGATATATATATAATAATAATCATAAGTAGTCAATTTATTTGTTTTGTCAAAACCGATCTGATAATGCTTTTCGATATTAATATGTAGTATATATACTATATGCCATATAAATCTACCATATAGTATATATATATTTGTGTAGTTGTTCAAGCTGCAACGACTACTTTGGCAGCTAACAACAGTTGAAAGTGTGCGTATAGATATATAATATGAAAATATACTATATATAATAATAATAATAATAATATATATATATAATTTATTTCTAGATGTACTTAGTGTTAGTATTTCAATAACAATAGTTTAGCATAGTATACATGTTTATATTTCGATATGTGCATATAATATTATATATATATAGATCATATTATATATATTATATTTTGGAAAATGCAAAGCATTTTCAAGAGCAAAAGTACAAGTAACAGATATACATAAATATATATAAATATATCTGTATACTTACACAAAAAAAAAAAGATAACGATTGATACGAAACGAAACCAAGCCATAAATAATATTAAAATTTATCTATTTACAATAAATGTGAATATTCTTTTTATTTTTCATATATATAATATTTTTTTTTCTTTATCTTTATCTTTCATATCATAAATATTTCATATAAATTTCCTTAATCAAACGCATTTTTTTATTTTAAACTTAATTTCAATGTTTCATAAGATTTAGTGATTAATTCTGTAAAAGTATCCTGGAAATTTCTGCTCTATTTGCTTTTTAGGTAGCCTGTGAAGCAGCGTTGCCATATTATTTACATACTAAAAGAGAAATCGAAATAATATAATACCAAACTATATTTAAATCTTAAAAATATTTCATAAGAATTTTTAATTATTGTTTATCGATCTTTCGATCATCATATTGTTAGTCGTCCAGGCCGATCTCTTGTTCAGCTGATAACTCATCGGATGCCAAGCAGACACCATAGCTAGGATTTTCAATTAGATGCGCCTCTTGTTGTTTATCACGTTGCGCCTGACGACGTTGTTGCACATGCCGCAACAGTAGCAATGGCAACATAATAAGCAACATACAAAGTAAAACAGCCAAAAATAGCATAGCCCAACGTGGCAAACTAACAGATTCTGATAATGCTAAATATTGTCGATGTCTACATAAATTTGGTGCCACACATACTTTACTCTGATCACATGCAGGTTCACAATTTGCAGCACATTCTGTGATACTGTCCATAATAAAACTATAGCCGGTTAGGCAAGTGCATTTATCTGGTTGAAGGCATTCGGCATTGATGCATTGCTCTTTACACTGACTGCGACATATATGCGGTTCACTTGCATTGCTTATCAAATATCCTGGATTACATTCACAGCGATCTGGAGCAATACAACGTCCATTTTCACATGGCGGTCGACAACGTGGTGCACATAGATAATGTTCTTTTGTATCTTCGTAGCCATCCCAGCAATCGCAGCTATTTGGTTCAACACAATTGCCATTAATGCAGTTGGGCGAACAGATTGGATCACATATGGAATTGGAACCGGCACGCATGCGAAAACCATCATAACAACGACAACGTCCTGTGCCGCCCTCGCAGCGACTATTGATGCATTTCTGTTCACAATATGGTTGACAAGAACCGCTGGGCCAACGTTTTGCATAGCCAGGATCACATTGACATACATTTGGTGCAATGCAATGTCCAAATTCACAATCGATTGAACATATCGGTTCACAAACATTAATATCGTTTGTCGTTGGCCGATACCCGGCAAAACAACGACATTTATTGGGTGCTACACAACTGCCATGAACGCATGACATGCGACAGCTGGGCACACAATAGAAGGATGTGAATGGCTCATAGCCAGTATGACAAGTGCAAACATCGGGACTGCTACATATTGCATTATAGCATGTCTTGCGACAATTTGGTTCACAATCAATGCTACTGCCATTGATAAATCGATAGCCATCATCACAGCTACAGATATTGGGACCAGTGCAACGGGAATTTAAGCCACAAGCCGGATGACAAACAGGTGAACAGCGATGTGCCGAGAGTTTCATATAACCTTCATGACAGTCACAATTTCCAGGTGCATTACAAAAACCATTTTCACATCCTTTGCGACAACTTGGCACACAGATATGATGTAATCCATTTTGTGGCACATGTCCAGCACGACAGAGGCAATGATTTGGTGCAATGCAGGTGCCATTAATGCATCCTGTTTGACACAATGGTTCACAGCCGTTGGAAATGCGTTTATCAATATGATTATAGCCAACATTACAAGCACAACGTTCCGGTTCAAGGCATAGACCATTGCGACAACCGCTACTACAAATAGGATCACAACGATTTGATTGATCATAACGTGATTGGTAACCATTATGGCAACGACATTCATTGGGTGCTACACAATCACCATGTTCACATTTCTCATCACATTTAGGCATACAGCGGCCCAAGGTTTCGTTGCGTTCATAGCCTGGATGACAAATACATTTATATGGTTCGAGACAGTGTCCATTGGAACTGGTACAATCGATGCCACATTTAGCTTCACATACATTTTGACTATCGTTGCGAAATTGATAACCCTCACGGCATTCACAGACATCTGGTGCACTGCAACGTCCATTGATGCAGGGTTCAGTGCACTCTGGCACACAGATGCTGCGATTCTTGTGATTACTGTAGCCTTCATCACAGCGACAGACATTCGGTGAGATACATTTACCGGTAGCACCACAATTCTGACATTTTGGCAGACACTCGGCACTATTAATGAGAAAATCAAAGAAAATTATTAAAAAAAAAAAAATTGAAAAGAAGTAAATTTTTTAGAATGTTTTACATACTTTTCATTAAGACGTTGATAACCTTCACAGCAAACTAATTCAGTTGATTGATATGTCTAAAAGTATAATAATAATCAATATTTAGCATAATATGTATTACAATAGAATCCGGTTACAGCGACTTTCAAGGGACCGACAATATAACGTCGTTATATCCGAAAGACGCACTAACCGAAAGGACGTCCAAGCCGAACGTACGCTATAAGCAGAGTCGTTATATCCGGCTTCTACTGTATTTTATTCTCATACACGCACACACACACAGACATAGAATAATACACACCTCCTTGACAGGTCGCATTACCAGCTGTCCACAGTCCTGTGTACAATTTACAAGATCTTTACGCATTGTCACTAGCGTAACTCTCACTTTCACCGTTCTGAGATAATTTGCAAAAAGATAATATGATAATAATAACCGAGTATTACACCCAAGATTTAGTACAACTTACGGTACTTGTTCAACACAGGCATGGCATAGATTACCAAAACTTATAATGCCAATCAATAAAAGTTGCCACATTATTATGAATGAGAGATACTGAACAATTCACTTTAAGACACAACTTACAAATGAACTCACAAATAATATTTCAGACTCCAAAGTGCTTCATATCAAAATGTATGCTATAGGCGCATATATAATATATATTATATATAATTATTTATACATAGTCTATATAATTCATATATATATATATATATATATATATTTGCATGTGTTTGTTGAACTCCAGACAAGCGTCTCATGCACCTCCTATACTACTACTGTTTATTGTAGATTATATATAATATGTATATGTATATGTATATGAATATATAAAAGTCAAGTCCAAATCTATATGCAACTGTCGTATCAATTCTCTGAGGTCCTTAACATTCTAGATGACACATGAGTTTGAAGACATTACTTATCAAAAAAAAAAATAATGTAAAATTCAAATCGAATTCATTTGTGAATAAAATGCGTATTTTCACTATATATTATTTAGATATAGTATGTACAGATACTATATACATATACATACATGATTTTTAATTATAATGTGAATACTGCTGCATTGAGTAAATTTTACTATTTAATTTATAGTTTCATTTTTACATTTTTTTTTTATTTTCAAGTAATAGAATGAACTGATGGAAAAGTAAATAAAGTCATAAATAAAGTTTTATTATTAAAATTTTTTTTATTTTTACTGAGCGATAATGCTTCTGGAGCAAACAGCATTGATTACGGAAATCAAGTTTAGTAATATAAAGTAATATAATAATAGTGATAACTAAAGGACACATTTGCTATATAATTGCTGGTCTGGTACTTGACTATTCCAGTTCAATTTGACGATCTTAAAGATGTGTTTCATAGTCGTGCTCTGTCTACTTTGTGTTTTGGTGCGTAACTCTGCATTTATAGTTTCAGGCTAGTGACAAAAATAAACTTTCTGTCTTCTAGGAACTTGTATGTTCTGTGCCAGTTGTAAATCCAAAGGATCAATACCAGCAGCTTGTCGAACAGACTTTACAAAATGTGAAAATAACTAAAAGAGAACGCGTTTTGTTCTTATTTCATAAGTTGGCAGAATGTAAGAGTCTAAATCAATCAGAAATTGAACAAATTCAGAGCCTTATCGATAAATGGGAACCTCGAATAAAGAATCCGCCACAAGATGTCTTAAATAAAGCTAGATATAATGATGACTGGCAAAACGATATTAATTCAATTTACAAATATGTTGAAATTGTAAAGCGTTGCATTTCAAGTTTAGACGAAAGTAAAATTGAATCAAAAATCGAAAGTGAATTAGCTCAACATATTAATAATTTTTTAGTTAAAGCTACAGAAATAAAAAAACAATTAAATCAAGGTTGTATACTACAAACTATAGATCGATTTGAAGCTGCTTCCAAGAGAAATATCTTTCGTCGCACCCAAGCAATAGAAACAGTACTAAAACAAGCGCAATTTATAATTGAAAATGATATTCAAGACATAGAAAATTGTTTCCAACGCTTGTGAAAAGAAATTCCAAGAAATTTATTTTCGAGTGTGCGCGACTATAAGATACTTGGAACACATGATTATATTTAGATGTGATTTTCAAAAATATTCCACATATTTCTACATTCTACAGTGTGCCGATATTTAGATTCAACTAAATTTCAAAATTGTGCATATAGTTATTTCTTTAATTTCTGGAAAATGATTAGGATTAAAATAAACTTGATTAGCCTGCAGCTAATACATTTTCTGGTATCACAAAATCATTATGTAACTATGTAACTAAGTATAAAAAAAATATAAAAAAAAATCGCATAATATTTCAAAATTATTTGTTGTAAAATAAAAAATTTTTTTTCCATTTATTATTGACTGTGTGTTTTTAACTATTCGTTTTTAAGCCCTTAGCTCTTCCATGCTAGAACTGTGTAAGCTGCATTTGCATTCCAAATTCCGAATTAATTTTCAATCAACTTCGAATTCTACATTTATGTATATATATTTATGAATATAGTGAGTATGAATATTATGAATTATTTCTTGTGGTTCTTGAGGCTTCCGTTGTGACGAACTTAAATTATTACAGCCTTTGTATAAATCATCTTGAAGTTAAACAATAAAATCAGTTTTATTTGAGACTTTGTATTGAAAGCAATTGTGAAAGTTGAAATTTACAAACTTACAAATTTAGATTTTCGAAATTATAGAATATGGCAGTATATGAATGCCATTGGATTGTTCATTGTCTGATCATTCTAATCTATGTAACGTTTTGTCGATGTAATATAAATACTTCTTATTGTCTGCCCAAATTGAGTGAAGGTTATGAGAATGTTAATAACAAAGTGCTTCATTATCGAACCAGAACAAATGGAGAAGTGAAAATATTTGCAATTAATGAAATAATCTCACGAAAAACGGTACGAAATTAATATTAATATTTAGTTGCTATGCTTAGAATTAGAGTAATTTCCCAAACTTAATATTAATAATATATTGAGATCTGATATTTTTAGCTTATTGAGCAAATTACTCCAAATTGTAAACCAAGATGTTCACCTAGATGCAATACGAATGCCGAATGTACATGGATCAATAAAAATGAAGAACATTTTGCACATCAAACAATAGTAATAATAAACAATGTTTGAATGCAACAGATTGTGTTTGTGATTCATCAAGTGATAAATTAATATGTGATTTTCTTAATCCATTCTCAAAGAGTTATCTTATTTGTAATCAACGTACAACATATAGTTTAAATAGTCGTAAAATAGTTTTACTTTCATTTATAATTCTTATTATTATTGCAATTCTAGTATCTTTAATTTTAAGATTAATTGAATATCGAATCAGAAAAAAACATCATGTGAATAGAATGCAAGATGATTTTACCGACAGCTGTGATGAAGTAATTGAACTTAATTAATTCTCAAAATAAAAAAAAAAATAATAAATAAAAAATAATAATAATAATGAAAATTTAAATTGAAACTTTTAACATCAAGTTTTTATATGGTATATTTCTGTAAATTATTAAAAATGCTAAAAAAAAAACTGCAAACATATTTATTTATACGGATATAAGATAAATTTGTAAGTTTGTAAATTTCAACTTTCACAATTGCTTTCAATACAAAGTCTCAAATAAAACTGATTTTATTGTTTAACTTCAAGATGATTTATACAAAGGCTGTAATAATTTAAGTTCGTCACAACGGAAGCCTCAAGAACCACAAGAAATAATTCATAATATTCATACTCACTATATTCATAAATATATATATAAATGTAGAATTCGAAGTTGATTGAAAATTAATTCGGAATTTGGAATGCAAATGCAGCTTACACAGTTCTAGCATAGAAGAGCTAAGGGCTTAAAAACGAATAGTTAAAAACACACAGTAATAATAAATGGAAAAAAAATTTTTTATTTTACAACAAATAATTTTGAAATATTATGCGATTTTTTTTTATATTTTTTTTATACTTAGTTACATAGTTACATAATGATTTTGTGATACCAGAAAATGTATTAGCTGCAGGCTAATCAAGTTTATTTTAAACCCAAACACCTCCAGAAATTAAAGAAATAACTATATGCACAATTTTGAAATTTAGTTAAATCTAAATATCGGCACACTGTAAAATGTAGAAATATGTGGAATATTTTTGAAAATCACATCTAAATATAATTATGTGTCCCAAGTATCTTATAGTCGCGCACACTCGAAAATAAATTTCTTTAAATTTCTTTTCACAAACGTTGGAAACAATTTTCTATGTCTTGAATATCATTTTCAATTATAAATTGCGCTTGTTTTAGTACTGTTTCTATTGCTTGGGTGCGACGAAAGATATTTCTCTTGGAAGCAGCTTCAAATCGATCTATAGTTTGAAGTATACAACCTTGATTTAATTGTTTTTTTATTTCTGTAGCTTTAACTAAAAAATTATTAATATGTTGAGCTAATTCACTTTCGATTTTTGATTCAATTTTACTTTCGTCTAAACTTGAAATACAACGCTTTACAATTTCAACATATTTGTAAATTGAATTAATATCGTTTTGCCAGTCATCATTATATCTAGCTTTATTTAAGACATCTTGTGGCGGATTCTTTATTCGAGGTTCCCATTTATCGATAAGGCTCTGAATTTGTTCAATTTCTGATTGATTTAGACTCTTACATTCTGCTAACTTATGAAATAAGAACAAAACGCGTTCTCTTTTAGTTATTTTCACATTTTGTAAAGTCTGTTCGACAAGCTGCTGGTATTGATCCTTAGGATTTACAACTGGCACAGAACATACAAGTTCCTAGAAGACAGAAAGTTTATTTTTGTAACTAGCCTGAAACTACAAATGCAGCGTTACGCACCAAAACACAAAGTAGACAGAGCACGACTATGAAACGCATCTTTAAGATCGTCAAATTGAACTGGAATAGTCAAGTAACAGACCAGCAATTATATAGCAAATGTGTCCTTTAGTTATCACTATTATTATATTACTTTATATTACTAAACTTGATTTCCGTAATCAATGCTGTTTGCTTCAGAAGCATTATCGCTTGAAATAAAATAAAAAAAAAAATAAAATAATAATTAAACTTTATTTATGACTTTATTTACTTTTCCATCAGTTCATTCTATTACTTGAAAATAAAAAAAAAATGTAAAAATGAAACTATAAATTAAATAGTAAAATTTACTCAAATTATAATTAAAAATCATGTATGTATATGTATATAGTATCTGTACATACATAGTGAAAATACGCATTTTATTCACAAATGAATTCGATTTGAATTTTACATTATTTTTTTTGATAAGTAATGTCTTCAAACTCATGTGTCATCTAGAATGTTAAGGACCTCAGAGAATTGATACGACAGTTGCATATAGATTTGGACTTGACTTTTATATATTCATATACATATACATATACATATTATATATAATCTACAATAAACAGTAGTAGTATAGGAGGTGCATGAGACGCTTGTCTGGAGTTCAACAAACACATGCAAATATATATATATATATATATGAATTATATAGACTATGTATAAATAATTATATATAATATATATTATATATGCGCCTATAGCATACATTTTGATATGAAGCACTTTGGAGTCTGAAATATTATTTGTGAGTTCATTTGTAAGTTGTGTCTTAAAGTGAATTGTTCAGTATCTCTCATTCATAATAATGTGGCAACTTTTATTGATTGGCATTATAAGTTTTGGTAATCTATGCCATGCCTGTGTTGAACAAGTACCGTAAGTTGTACTAAATCTTGGGTGTAATACTCGGTTATTATTATCATATTATCTTTTTGCAAATTATCTCAGAACGGTGAAAGTGAGAGTTACGCTAGTGACAATGCGTAAAGATCTTGTAAATTGTACACTGGACTGTGGACAGCTGGTAATGCGACCTGTCAAGGAGGTGTGTATTATTCTATGTTTGTGTGTGTGCGTGTATGAGAATAAAATACAGTAGAAGCCGGATATAACGACTCTGCTTATAGCGTACGTTCGGCTTGGACGTCCTTTCGGTTAGTGCGTCTTTCGGATATAACGACGTTATATTGTCGGTCCCTTGAAAGTAGCTGTAACCGGATTCTATTGTAATACATATTATGCTAAATATTGATTATTATTATACTTTTAGACATATCAATCAACGGAATTAGTTTGCTGTGAAGGTTATCAACGTCTTAATGAAAAGTATGTAAAACATTCTAAAAATTTCACTTCATTTCAATTTTTTTTTTAATAATTTTCTTTGATTTTCTCATTAATAGTGCCGAGTGTCTGCCAAAATGTCAGAATTGTGGTGCTACCGGTAAATGTATCTCACCGAATGTCTGTCGCTGTGATGAAGGCTACAGTAATCACAAGAATCGCAGCATCTGTGTGCCCGAGTGCACTGAACCCTGCATCAATGGACGTTGCAGTGCACCAGATGTCTGTGAATGCCGTGAGGGTTATCAATTTCGCAACGATAGTCAAAATGTATGTGAAGCTAAATGTGGCATCGATTGTACCAGTTCCAATGGACACTGTCTCGAACCATATAAATGTATTTGTCATCCAGGCTATGAACGCAACGAAACCTTGGGCCGCTGTATGCCTAAATGTGATGAGAAATGTGAACATGGTGATTGTGTAGCACCCAATGAATGTCGCTGCCATAATGGTTACCAATCACGTTATGATCAATCAAATCGTTGTGATCCTATTTGTAGTAGCGGTTGTCGCAATGGTCTATGCCTTGAACCAGAACGTTGTGCCTGTAATGTTGGCTATAATCATATTGATAAACGCATTTCCAATGGCTGTGAACCATTGTGTCAAACAGGATGCATTAATGGCACCTGCATTGCACCAAATCATTGCCTCTGCCGTGCTGGACATGTGCCACAAAATGGATTACATCATATCTGTGTGCCAAGTTGTCGCAAAGGATGTGAAAATGGTTTTTGTAATGCACCTGGAAATTGTGACTGTCATGAGGGTTATATGAAACTCTCGGCACATCGCTGTTCACCTGTTTGCCATCCGGCGTGTGGCTTAAATTCCCGTTGCACTGGTCCCAATATCTGTAGCTGTGATGATGGCTATCGATTTATCAATGGCAGTAGCATTGATTGTGAACCAAATTGTCGCAAGACATGCTATAATGCAATATGTAGCAGTCCCGATGTTTGCACTTGTCATACTGGCTATGAGCCATTCACATCCTTCTATTGTGTGCCCAGCTGTCGCATGTCATGCGTTCATGGCAGTTGTGTAGCACCCAATAAATGTCGTTGTTTTGCCGGGTATCGGCCAACGACAAACGATATTAATGTTTGTGAACCGATATGTACAATCGATTGTGAATTTGGACATTGCATTGCACCAAATGTATGTCAATGTGATCCTGGCTATGCAAAACGTTGGCCCAGCGGTTCTTGTCAACCATATTGTGAACAGAAATGCATCAATAGTCGCTGCGAGGGCGGCACAGGACGTTGTCGCTGTTATGATGGTTTTCGCATGCGTGCCGGCTCCAATTCCATATGTGATCCAATCTGTTCACCCAACTGCATTAATGGCAATTGTGTTGAACCAAATAGTTGCGATTGCTGGGATGGCTACGAAGATACAAAAGAACATTATCTATGTGCACCACGTTGTCGACCGCCATGTGAAAATGGACGTTGTATTGCGCCAGATCGCTGTGAATGTAATCCAGGATATTTGATAAGCAATGCAAGTGAACCGCATATATGTCACAGTCAGTGTAAAGAGCAATGCATAAATGCCGAATGCCTTCAACCAGATAAATGCACTTGCCTAACCGGCTATAGTTTTATTATGGACAGTACCACAGAATGTGCTGCAAATTGTGAACCTGCATGTGATCAGAGTAAAGTATGTGTGGCACCAAATTTATGTAGACATCGACAATATTTAGCATTATCAGAATCTGTTAGTTTGCCACGTTGGGCCATGTTATTTTTGGCTGTTTTACTTTGTATGTTGCTTATTATGTTGCCGTTGCTACTGTTGCGGCATGTGCAACAACGTCGTCAGGCGCAACGTGATAAACAACAAGAGGCGCATCTAATTGAAAATCCTAGCTATGGTGTCTGCTTGGCATCCGATGAGTTATCAGCTGAACAAGAGATTGGCCTGGACGACTAACTAAAATAATAATACAATATAATGATCGAAAGATCGATAAACAATAATTAAAAATTCTTATGAAATATTTTTAAGATTTAAATATACTTTGGTATTATATTATTTCGATTTCACTTTTAGTATGTAAATAATATGGCAACGCTGCTTCACAGGCTACCTAAAAAGCAAATAGAGCAGAAATTTCCAGGATAATTTTACAGAATTAATCACTAAATCTTATGAAACATTGAAATTAAGTTTAAAATAAAAAATGCGTTTGATTAAGGAAATTTATATGAAATATTTATGATATGAAAGATAAAGATAAAGAAAAATGAATATTATATATACATATATATGAAAAATAAAAAGAATATTCACATTTATTGTAAATAGATAAACTTTAATATTATTTATGGCTTGGTTTCGTTTCGTATCAATCGTTATCTTTTTTTTTTTTTTTTTGTAAGTATACAGATATATTTATGTATATTTATGTATATCTGTTACTTGTACTTTTGCTCTTGAAAATGCTTTGCATTTTGCAAAATATAATATATATAATATGATCTAGGTATATATATTGTATATAGTATTATATGCACATATCGAAATATAAACATGTATACTATGCTAAACTATTGTTATTGAAATACTAACACTAAGTACATCTAGAAATAAATTATATATATATATTATTATTATTATTATTATATATAGTATATAGTATATTTTCATATTATATATCTATACGCACACTTTCAACTATTGTTAGCTGCCAAAGTAGTCGTTGCAGTTTGGACAACTATACAAATATATATACACTATATGGTAGATTTATATGGCATATAGTATATATACTACATATTAATATCGAAAAGCATTATCAGATCGGTTTTGACAAAACAAATAAATTGACTACTTATGAATATTATTATTATATATATCTATATCTATATATATATAGAATTTATATTGATGTTAAGTATGGCCAGTTCCTCCATTATTACACTAACTTCCCGCCCGGAACTTAATTCATAAACCACATGAATATATAATCTATGAACACAGTGAGCTTTTCATTGCCCAATTCATTAGAGAAACGTTTCCATTTGTGATTTCTTTTTATGCCTTCGCCAGCTACCCCAAAATCCAGAATTAGCATCCACTGGTCATGGTGGTGCATCATTTGGTGCTGGCGGTGGTTTTTCTGGTTGCAACTGTATTGCTGGTGGCGCTATTAGAAAACCACTTGATACACCCGGCAGTGGCATACCCAGAAATGTTGAAGTGCCACCTGGCACTGCAGCAGTCGTTGCTGCGCTTGTTGCAGCCGAATCACCATCTTCCATGATAACTGAACTATCGGCTGCCGATGGTATCGTTGGTAAAAAGCGTACACCCAAACGTGGTGGCGATGAATCCTCCTCCTCCTGCACTGCCTCTTGCCGTACAAGTCTTGGCTTACTTAACGTTTCATGCGGCTGTTTGCCATTGTGTGCTATACCGATCAATATTTAGAATTAGAATTATTTCAATTTAATGTGCAGCGTACTTACCTATAATAGAAGGCAGAGGTGTGCTACTGCCAGCACTGGAGCGTGATAAACGGAATGTGGATGTGCTGGCTGTTGTGGCGGATGCTGATGAATCATTGCGGGAACTAGATAAGTTAGAATCTTGCGATGTTTTACGTGTGATCAGCCATGCAGAATGACGTCGACGACTATGCGCATGATGATGACCTTGTCCCGGCTCCATATGTTTAAGTGGCATACTACAATTAGATTGTGGCGCTGGTGTCGATGAGTTGGCACCATGTCGCCAGCTTGAACTGCGTGAACTGCAGAAATTCTCACTTGATATTGAGCTGGCGCGATTTTTACGCTGTTGACGCAATTCGGCAAATTGATATTGATACGGATTTGCTGCAGCGGCAGTATATGCACGCTGTCGTCGCTGCTGCGGCTGACGTCGTTGTTTGCGGCGACGTTGACCGCAACACAGACGCTTAAGGCGTTGCCATAATGTTGGTGTCTGTTCCATTTTATGCCAATTTGGCATTTCACTGGGCAACATACGTAAACATCGGCAACCGGGCGGATGAGCAACGGCAGCAGCAGCTGTCGCTGGTAACAATGGTGGTGGCATATCACCGCCACCAACACGTTTGACACGAGCAGCACGTGCAGCGGCTGTGGTGCCACCCACACGTGTCTCCTCAAAATGTTTACATAGCGTAACACAATCTTTCTTAAATTGTTTCGTCATAATAGCATAAAGAAATGGATTACAGCAACTATTGAGCGGCAGCACAAACACTGTAAAGATCTTTGCTTGTTCCAGCGATATCAATTGTAATCCAAAGATAGCAGTTATCGAGAAAAATGCAATTGGTGACCAGCAAAGAAAATCAGTAAATACTAATAATGCCATACGTTTGGCAATTCTTGAATCATTCGTATTCCACGCCTGACTGCCACGTATCGCCCAATACATTTTGAGATAGCATCCCATGAGTGTAAGAAATGCGCAGCCATTGATAAACATTAGACTAATTACATATGTTAAGCTTGCCGGACCTGTTGTCGTCTCAAAGGGCAAACATACAGCAAATTTACGATAATCGGATACGCCCATAAGTGGTAAAAGTGCCATTAACAGTGCGAATATCCAACCGACACTCATAATATAGCCGGCCTGACGCAACGATAAACGTTTATTGAGATGTATTGCATGTGTTATGGCATAATTGCGTTCCAATGTTATTACGGCCAATGTATAGACAGATAATTCAGAGCTAAGCACTGCCAAGAAGCCAGCTAATTGACAGAGCAATGACATTTGCCATGGTATGGCAAACATACGAAATTCACCTAATGTTGCAGCATCAACAATTGCTAATATACCCAAATAGATGCCCATAAAGAAGTCAGCGGCAGCGAGATTACATACTAAAAATCTAGGTACATCCATTTTTGATCTGGAACAGACAAGTACAAAGACAACGGTGCCATTGCCGAGTAGAGCGAGAAGAAAAACAACCCAAACACCACAACGTAATGTCCACCAATCGAAGAGATCTGCACATGGTAGAAATGGGCCAGGCATGGGTAAACATTGAACTGAACCCGGTTGTAAATCATCAGCTGAGATGCCAGTAAAAAGTCCAGTGCCGAAACCATAACCAGTTCCAGGACCACTCATATCATGCTCCTCAAAATATTCCTCCATAAAACTGCTAGGCATTTGACTGCCCGTGGGACTTTGTGATAAATCCTCATTCAAATTATAGTTGTTCATATAGTTTGGAGTATCCCACAGATCATGCATGGCGGCACCTAACTGTTTGCTGAGATTATCTGGAAAAGGAATAATCGCATTAGATATAAAAAAAAATATTACTGATATTACTTACGCATCTGTGGCCATATATTCATCATGCTATTGTTCCAGAGTGTCATATCAAATTCAGCATCGGAGGGAAATAGTACTGCTTCCTGGACCTGTGAGATCTTACGTTGTGCAGACATGGCAACCAATGGTAAAAATGCGCAACAATGATAGGCATAGGATAGTATCAATGTTTGTATACGTGGAAAAGTATCAGGCGGTGGGAATTCACGTAATTTCGGATTATTAAAAGTCTTTAAATGCAACAGTCCCCGCAGTCCAGCCTCAGGTAATTGTGGAAATATATTATTACCCAAGTTTAGATCCTCCAAAGCTGTAAATGCAGCAAATGCATCCTTATGTATAAAGGCAATTTCATTGCCTTCCAAATCACTGAAACAGTTTACAAAATTTTCAGCGATTACTAGAATGAGAGTAAGTAAACTTGACTTACAGTAGCTGCAATTTTGGAATGCCTTGAAAAGCATCCTGTGGCAAGGACTTGATGCGATTGTAGGAAAGCAATAGATCATGCAATTGTTTTAATCCATGAAATGGTCGTCCTTGTAATGATTCAATTTGATTACTCGATAGATCTCTAAAACAAAATCATGATAATAATAATCAATAATAGTTAATAATGATTATTAAAGTTAAAGAATTTACTTACAACAGCCTTAAGTCTCTGCAGCTACTTAAATTTGGGATGACTTTCAGGGAATTGGTTTTAAGTTCTCTGCAGTGAGTAAAATTAAATACTAAATAAATTTATCTGAAAATAAAATTCTAATAATATCTGAAATACTCACAAACTCTTCAGTCTTGGCGTTTGACGACAAAGATTAGCTGGCACATCTTGTATGCCAGCACGATCCAATTTAAGTATTTCCAAAGCATGACACGCTTCTAGCTCAGGAAAACTACGTAAAGTTCGCACATCGGAGAGTGTACTAAAAGTAAATACAAATATTTAATATCTTTAATAATATTTATTTATTTTATTTTTACTTACAGCTTTCTAAGCTTCGACATGCCACGAAATGCTCCCGTTGTAATAGTTGACAAAGGATTCGCTCTCATATCAAGTATTTGCATATTTCTTGGCAATTCCGTATCATTTATCCAACGTAGACGATTGCTAGTCATAGAACTATATTATTTTAAATAAAAACAACAACAAAATAACAAATTTTAGTTTGTAGCAAAAATTTAGCATTCTCTTTAGATAATACAATCAACTGCTGGCAAGTGCCACTTCCCGATTGCCACTTGCAACGTTGACCCTGTAGCAGCAGCTGCAGTTGAGAGTCAAGTTGGCTGGCAACCAACTGCTAGAAATGTGACAACTGTCTCGCATAAAATCAGTTACTAGTTGTATTTTTGGGCCCACAAATTCTGCTATCGTCTTTAGCAGTTTTTCTTGGCCAACATTCAGGGAATCAAGTGTAGAAAAGTCACTTTAAGTAACATTTACTTTTATAGGTCAAAGTTTAA
This sequence comes from Zaprionus obscuricornis, assembly GCA_037044475.1. Taxonomy (NCBI): domain Eukaryota; kingdom Metazoa; phylum Arthropoda; class Insecta; order Diptera; family Drosophilidae; genus Zaprionus; species Zaprionus obscuricornis. Next base: position 9,502 of record JBAMBR010000195.1, on the reverse strand, counting down.
GGTGAACTCTTCAAGAGAAACATATAAAGTTGTACAACTTATGAAGCTAACAAATGCAAAAAAAAAACTCTAAGTAAGTTTCCTCAACAAAATATATATAAGAAACTTTCTTTATATACTTAATGTAATAAACATTATCAATTTATACTATACGTAAATACAATATATACTATATATATATATTTTATTTTCATTGATAAGCAGACAGCTTGTCTCTCATTTATTCAGTTTAAATTGAACGTTTCAAAGATGCGTTTCTTAAATATTGTTTGTCTAACACTTTTGGTGGGTATCCTTATATATTTGTAGGTTAAGGGTAATTACAATAACACACTTCATATCCACAGGGCCTTGTAAGTGCCGTTCCAGTTTTGAATCCTAAGGACCAATATAAGCAACTTGTCGAACAAACTTTGGGAAAGTTGAACTTGGCTGAGTTAAAATTCTTCGTATCGGATCTTAAATCACTAACACAATGTAAAGATTTGAATCAATCGGAAATGAATCAATTGCAAAGCCTAATCTCCAAATGGGAACCTAGAGTTCAAAGGCCGTCAGAAGACTTTTTGAACAAAACAGCAAATAATATTGACTTGCAAAATGATTTTAAAAGCTTTCCCGAATATTTTCATATATTAAAACGTTGCTTGCCCATTGTAGAATTAACTAGACCCAAATTAAAAAGTAAATTAGTTCAACTAATTGATGAATATATAGTTAAGTCTAATGCAATTAAGAAAGAACTAAATCCAGAGGGTTGTCTATATCAAATTATCAATCAATGTGAAAATCCTACAAAAATAGATATATTTGAACGCGTTATACAATTGAAAAAATTCCTAGAAACAGCGTTGAACGTAATTAAATATGACCCCCAGGATAAAGAAAATTGCTACGATTATGTATGAAATAAAATTAAATGAAATATTAAAAATTTGTAAAAATATAAATAAATAAAATAACAAAATTAATAATTAAAATAATTTTTTTGTATGGAACTATGCCGATAACGAAGCGATAAGGGAAACCATAACCAATGAAACGGAAATATTCCACAAAATATTATATAAAAATATGTATATAGATGAAAATATAATGAGAAATATATAAATGACAGATATAGCTAAGGATAATTACTATATTGCACTTCCTGTATACAGTGTCAGTTTAAATACCATAGGACCATTGCAGGCAACTTGTCGAACATATATTCTAGAGAAATCTGGTAATCTGGTTGTCAAATACTATTGACAATTCATATTATGAACTGATATGAATGTACCCAATGTATTCTATTATATTCTTCTTCATATTATATATATAACGACGTTTTATTTATTAAATAAATTTGTGACTGTCAAAATATAAACATGAAGAAAGTGTCTGAGAGTCGCGAGCGCAACAGTGAAATAGACAAATAGACTATTAAATAAATTATATTATAATTGACATATAAATATAAACATAGATTATAGTTTCTTCTATTTTATATATTTCGAGGTATATTAAAGCAGATTTAGTTGAACTTAAGAGATTTTACTTTTAATGCAGTAAATAAACAAAATAAATATAGAAAAATGATAACAGTAATACATAATTCATATATTATATTTTCATTCCGATTATGTTCAATCAAAATGCTATATAAATTGTCTGCCTAATGCAAAATTATTCAGTTTATTTTGAATATTTCCAAAATGCGTTTCTCAATTGTGATTTGTCTAACTATTTTCGTGCGTATATTTAAATATATTTAGCTAAAGATAATTATAATAATACACTTCCTGTGAACAGGGCCTTGTAAGTGCCGTTCCAGTTTTGAATCTTAAGGACCAATATAAGCAACTTGTCGAACAAACTTTTGGAAAGTTGAACTTGGCTGACGTAAAACTCTTCGTATCGGATGTTCAATCAGCAATACAATGTAAAAATTTGAATCAAACAGAAATTGATCAATTGCAAAGCCTAATCGACAAATGGGAACCTAGAGTTCAAAGACCATCAGAAGAATTTATGAATAGAACAAGAATTAATATTGATTTGTTTAGTGATTTTAATAACTTCCCCGAATATTTTCATGTATTAAACCGTTGCGTGCCCAATGTAGAATTAACTAAACCGAAATTAAAAAGTGAATTAGTTCAACTAATTGATGAATTTATAGTTAAGTCTAATGAAATTAAAAAAGAACTAAATCCACAAGGTTGTCTATATCAAATTATCAATCAATTTGAAAGTCCTAAAAACATATGTATATTAAAACGCTTTATACAATTGAAAAAATTCCTAGATAGAGCTTTGAAAGTAATTAAAAATGATCCCCACGATAAAGAAAACAACTGCGACGACTATGTTGAAATGAAATTAAATGAAAATTAAAACAGAATAATAAAAATTTGTAAAAATATAAATAAATAAAAAATAAAATAATAAAATCTACTGTTATATATCAGCTTAGACCAGTAGACTTTTAGAGTAGTCGTAAGTAAGTATTAAAAATATATTAGAAGGTGACTTTCACAAATTTTTATACTTTCTTTTACATACTTTCATTTTGGTTGCTGATCAAATTTATATAAAAAGGTGACAGCCATGTACTCATTCGTTTAGTTGAACTTAAAGATTTAAAAGATGCGTTTGTTAATCATAGTTTGTCTATATGTTTTGGTGAGTATACAAAAGTCCGTAATTTAAGGATAAAAAATATAATAAATTACATTCTGGACACAGGGGCTTGCAAGTGGTGTTCCTGTTTTGAGTCCTATGGAACAATACAAGCAGCTTGTCCAAGCTACTTTGCGCGAAATGAACATAGTTATACTAAAACTGTTTCATACACAGCTTCAAATGTATATACAATGTAAGAATTTGGATCAACAAACTATTGATAAATTTCAAAACATAAGTGACCGATGGGAACCTTGGGTTAAGAATCCTCCACAGGATTTTTTTAATACAACTTTATATAAAGACGTCTTTACTGCTGACGATCTTAAATACATAAGCGAAGATAGAGATAGATCCTGCCCCAGTGTGAAAGATACTTTGCCCAAAGTCAAAAATGATTCTATTAAATATGTGAATGAGTTTTTAAGTAAATTTACTCCAATTAAAAATAAACTGAGGTCTCAGGGTTGTGTTCTTGAAATTGACAGTCTAACTGAAAATATTAACAATAAAAATCCAGATGAGCGTTTTGGAATCTTACAAATGTATCTAAGTGAAACATTATACATAATGAAAAATGATCCAAAGGATTTAGAAACTTGCTACCGTCACCAACTCAGAAAAGCAAAATAATATAATATAATTTATTATAAGCGAGATAAGACTATACCATATGTATATGTATGTATATTTCTACGTACAATCTGTGAGTATATTCGGAAATTTAGTTTAACCTACTAATAATATAATATATTTTCTGCTATAAATATTGTACGAATGCATGTAATGTAATTTGAACTAATAAAATTTGTAATCATAATTAAATACTGGGAGATAGAGAGACTTCACAAATATTTCGGAATTAATTAATAATTTAAATAGTTTTTTTTTTATATGGAACTATGCCGATAACGAAGCGATAAGGGAAACCATAACGAATGAAACGGAAATATTCCACAAAATATTATATAAAAATATGTATATTAGATGAAAATATAATGAGAAATATGTAAATGGCAGAAATAGATAGCCAGAAGCTAAATTTCAATGATCTATCTTAAGTGTTGCGAACTAAGGATAATTACTATATTGCACTTCCTGTATACAGTGTCAGTTTAAATACCATAGGACCATTGCAGGCAACTTGTCGAACATATATTCGAGACAAATCTAATTGATTTTTTTTGAGGACTTTGCTTTTATTTATTGAATCTTCTCCTAAATTTTGAGACGGACAAATAAGTTTACGAATCTTAATATTAAAATTTAGCTAACAGTGTGTTAAAACTGCATTCTGGTTGCGCGTCCCTCAAGTCTGGGCTGGGTAGGTAAGTCATTACGACGAAGACGTGATTGGTTGCTCAACCTTGTTAGACCTCTATTAGCAATTCATATTATGAACTGATATGAATGTACCCAATGTATTCTATTATATTCTTCTTCATATTATACATATATACATATGTATATATATATATATATATATATATATATATATACATGACGACGTTTTATTTATTAAATAAATTTGTGACTGTCAAAATATAAACATGAAGAAAGTGTCTGAGAGTCGCGAGCTCAACAGTGAAATAGACAAATAGACTATTAAATAAATTATATTATAATTGACATATAAATATAAACATAGATTATAGTTTCTTCTATTTTATATATTTCGAGGTATATGAACTTTTTTTTGACTTATAGTCAAACGATGGTGCAGTGTAAGAATTTGGATCAATATATTAAAGATAAATATCAAGAGTTTATCAACCAGGCCCTCTTGCTAATAGCTCATCTGTTGAAATCATAAGTAGAACTAAATATTATAATGATATAAATCAGATTAAAAATAGTAGACCCAAAATGTTAGAAATTGTAGATCATTGTAAGTCAGAAACATTAGAAAAAATAGCCAGCAGTGCTGAAAATGAATTAATTAAGACTGGTAATAAATATATAAATGAAGCAGCTCCAATTATTAATAAATTAGATAAGATATCAAAATTGTGTCTCACTGAGATTGTAAAAAACTTTGATAATGTTAAGCTTAAGCAAAATTCATCTGATTTTGTTGAAGAGTTACAGAAATTCTTAGAGAAAACATTAGTAAATTGTTAATGCTTGAAAACAAATTGAAAACCAAAATTTATTATTTGAAAATGTAAAAAAATAAAATAACACAAATATTTTGAGATTTTAGCTGGAAAAAAAAATAAAAAAAAAACTTTTAAACAAATCTTGCTCATTATCAGTTGAATCTATTCTTTTCTTGAAAAAATTTCGAGTTTTTCAAGTTGAAATAGTTAACTTGGCTAACAGTCAACAAACTGAAAGCATTACAAAATGTTTTTAATCCTTTTAAATTTGTTCTTTCTATAAGTTTGTTGATAGAGGGAGATGTGGGTAAAAACCGCATCATATGTGAAAAAAGAAAATAAGAAAAAGAAGCGCAACATTCGACTCGCAAAGCTAAAGCCTTCGCTGCCATTCCCAACAAATGGTCCAACGCATTCATGGTGCAGCAAATTTATTTGCGAATTTAATTCCCCAATCATGAGATAGAAATAGTATTTCTGCTGTAAGCATGTAAGAAGAAGATGATGATGATCATGATGTTGATGATTATTATGATGATTATGGTGAAGTGCATCGCAGCGTGGCTTTTATCGCAACATTTAACATGCTCATAATTATCCTGTTTACCAGAAATTGAATTTCCTTGGGGTGATATCCAAGGAGCAGCAACAGTAGTAACACTGCATGGTAAAAGTCGGAAACGATGTCAACGATTTTCCAATGACAGTCGCCAGTTGCCACTGTTGCCACTTGCAGGAAGTGCGTAGCAAAAACAAAATGCAACCACGACAACTTGGATTGGAGACAAACAAACAAACAAAAAAAAAAAACTGCTAAAAAAACAACAATGTTGTCATACACTTACAACACAAACCAAAAAAATTGCAGTCAAAAAATGCTACTAAATAATATAAAATTTTATATAAATATATTAAAAATAATCATAAAATATTTTTCCAAAAAAAAAAATTAAATATATATAATAAAAATGTAAAAAAAAAAAATATAAATTAAATTCTAAATTATGGCATAGTATTTTTTTTTCTTTAATTTTTTTTTTTAGTTTTTGTTATTTTTTTATTTTTCATATCGTTGCAAACCGGCTAAGAATTGTTACATATCCGTTCGTACAAGCAAACGAAACATAACATAAAAAAAAAAGAGTTGCAACTGCAATGGCTACAGGATGTGGCACAAGTCAACGACAACTGCAATCGTGCTAGATAGCGTAACTACAGGAGGGAGTATGGCTAAGGGGTATTTCTTATTTTTTTTTGCGTTGTTGTCGTAAATTCTCAAAGTAATGATGCGTTATGATTTTTGGTTTCCGCTTGTTTGCCGCCTGACAAAGTAGGAAATGTTATGCTGCCATCTTTAACAAAAGCGAAACGAAGCGAACTGAAAGTGTCAACTTTGCCTTATTTCCGTTTCTTCACTTATGATTCTCAACACAAATTGTTAATCTTTTCTATATTTTAGTGCAGAAAAAATAATAATAAATACGTACAGCTCCTGCAACTGTGTCAATTTGCTGAGTCCCTCTGGCAAGCTGCTTATCAAATTATCATCCAGTTCTCTAAAGAAAAAAAAATTTTATATATTTTTTTTATATTAACAATAAGAGAGATGAAAAAAAAATATATTAATAGTAATAAAAAAAAAGCAGAGTTGAAAAATTCGTTTAAAAATGTATTGTGCGATTGCGAGTTGCATGTGAATCTCAAAGAGTCTAGTGAGTGCAAGTGCGAGTATATTTGCATGTGATTCACATTGCGGTTATTTCGAGGGTCAGTCTGTACGTGTCCGCACGTAGCATGGCCATATTCTGATTGGAGCGGAGATTGCTTTTCCCTTAGACCAGAATGGGACACCAAACATTCAACTGTGTGGGATGCAAATTTATGCATGAAAATAAAGTTTAGTTTCGAACAAAAGTGCATTGATTTCAATTATACGTGAGGGTTACAATCAAATCGAGAAATTCTTTCAAATTTTTTAGGTTTTTGCCAATAAATATATGAAATTTATTGATCAACAGCTGTCTGTAAGCTAGAGCTTTTATATAAATTGTATATATATATATTGGAAAAGTTCTCCTTTTATTCATTGGAAAATTTTAAAAAGGATTCGAATTTATTCAAAGGATATTTCTGTTATTTATTTGTATTTATTCTCTTACATTTTTTTTTTATTTATTCTTTTGCTTTAGAAAAATATTTCTATTTTATATTTAAGAAATGTAAATTTATAGTAAATACATTGATATTGCATTACAAAGCAATCAAAACGTATTCATAATCCTTCATAAATATGATACCTATTATTCGTATTTTCTTTAGCTAACATTAGCTCATTTTCCTTTCATTCGATGTGCGTGCCTTGCATTAAACAAAAACTTTCGCAACTTTCACTTGGAGAAAACATTACAGACACGCAATTTTGCGGGAATAAGAACGTACGAAGTGGAAGTAGAAGTAGAAGTAGAAGTGGTGAAGGAATTTAGTAAAAAAAAAAAAATACTCATAAATCTTCAGGGAATGCATACGGAAAATTTCTTTCTACTTTTCAACACAGATTTACGCGTTGCACGGTGAAAGTTTTTCACTTTCACTTGATGCATATACAACAAGTATCTAGTATCTTTGCACTTCTTGTTTGTTGCACACTCGTGTGCATAGCTCGCGTTACGCGACGAGTTTGTCTATTTAGTTTTGTTCCCGTGTCTGTCAACCAGCCACAACATAAATTTACATATTTGTCATCGTCATCGTCGTCGTGGTCGTCTCTCCAAGCTTCTACGAACCGAAGCCAAAATGTCACAATTTTTTGAGAACGCCGAAAAGTATGCAATGCAAAAGCCAAAAATTTGAGGTAAACACGAACATTGACTGCGACGTCAGCAGCGGCGTCGCACTGACGACAATTTAAGTTGTCGTAAGAAACAAAATATATATATAAAAAAAAAACACAACTTTTGCACGCTTTGCTGCAAAATTGAAATTTATTCGAAAATCTTACAAAAAAAAAAAAGAAATATTCGATTTCCACTTTTCACTTTCCACATGCACTTCAACTTCCCAATTGTTTACTCCCTTGCGGTATCTGCAAGTATTAAAACTTTTGAATGAAGTTTGCATTGATGCAACGACACATCTGTAAATACTCTCTCTCTCTCTCTCTCTCTATCTCTCTCTCTTATAGAAGAGAAGAAGCTAAACTTTTTTGCCTTGCATAGAAGTAAGTTTCAAGTGCGTCTTAAATTCTTTTTAGTTTTCAATTAAATTCGAAATTCAAAATATTTTCTTATATGAATTTTGTCAGAGTATTTGTCTGTCTATTTGAAATTCATGAATTGAAATAACAAAACATTTTACTTGGATATCAATTGCATTTTGTAGGTCGCACCCAAAGTTGTCTGTTTTATTCCGTTCAGTCTTTACTATGTTATCCTGTCATGTCCTGTCAAGTCATATGTGTGTGTGTGTGTGTGGATACGTGTGTTTTTATAAAGTTTTAAAAGTATTTGTTTTTTCTTGTCTTACTTACAAAACTTTTAAAGCCGTTAAATTTTTGAAAGCACCCGCTGAGATTTTCATGATTTGATTTCGTTTAAGCAGACTGCAAAAAAAAACAAAAAACAAAAGAAAATCAGTTAAAATAATATTAATTTTATACATGTACATAGACAAGATATATGAATGTATATATATATTTATATATGTATATATAGAATTGAGTTACGTCACTTACAGCACGATTAAACTTGGCATCCGTGGAAAGTCCTCATCGTTTATTATTGTCAACAAATTGCTGCCCAAATTGCTGCTCGATAACAAATAAGTTAATGAGATCGCATTATGGATAAAAGTGAAGAAACAGCAGATGAAGAAGAAAAGTAAGAAGAAAAAAAAACAAACAACAAATATTATGAGTAATAGCAACAAATTTTATGAACAACAGTTTCAGCTTTAGCTTCAGTTATAATTTAGCTTTTTATCGGTTAACATTAGTTGAGCAATTGCCGCTTCTTTAAATAATGGTTATAAATTGTAAATGAGATAATTTACTAAATTTTTATATGTATTTCAAGAGTTCAATGTACGTTCAAAACATGCGCATTAAATTCAAAATATAGTATGAGTAAAGAAATAAGAATAAATAATATTTAAATATATTTTTTTTAAATTTATTGAAATATATTTTTATAATTTATTTAATAATAAAAATTATTCATAGACATGGATTAAAATTTATTGAATGAAGTAATTTTTTAATATTTTGAAATAAATTTAAAAAATTTAATTAATATTATTATTATTTTGTTTTTTATTTTAAAATAATGAAAATTAAATGAAATAAATTTTTACCTATATTAAATTATATTAATATTTTTTTTTATGACATTTTTATTTTAATAAAAATTCTTTCATGATATTAGAATTTACATTTTCCCATTTCTCGCTATTGTCAAACATATTTTCATGCATTCATTAAATCAAACAAAATAACATGTAACAAAATTTTTATTTTATTAGCCAAAACCGCACAAAAAAAAAATTTACATAAATTTATATAGAACTACAAGCAAATAAAACATACGATTTTTTTTTTTTTTTGTTAAATAACGTAACGCAAAATGTTGCTAATTAGACATGCAGAGAATCTAATGACAATGCAATGCATTTTCATTGTTACACTATCAATATGCATAATAATTAGAGAGTGTCATAAATTTTCATAACAAGATTACAACAAA
>JBAMBR010000192.1:0-26155 GCA_037044475.1 Zaprionus obscuricornis | reverse complement strand
TGAATATATTGTATCTCTTTTCTGCCAGCCACATACTATTTTTTCTTAGCAAAACAAGTATGTACTTTTAATTATCTCAAGTCGACTCGAAGGTCAACAAATGATGACACTATTGATATTGCATTGATATTCCCTGGATACCGATTAAAGTGAGCATGCTTATAATCGGGAACTAAATCGAGCGGCGGACTGTTTTTTTATCACAGGTTTAATAGTATAAAAATTGAAAATATGCGCGTGCGCTCATAATCAAAACAAAAAGTTTTTTTTATTTGTAACATTACCAAATAAAAATATCTGAATATATTTGCATAACTTATAATTTTATTAATACGTAAAAATAGAAAAATAGTATATGTTTATAATAGTAGATTAAAATAGATAGTGTGGGACCTGAAGTTGCTAAAGCATCAGTATAGCTAAATTTCGCTGTTTGGTGCCTCTATATATTATATGCTTAGTGGTATAGCTAAATTTCGCTGTTTGGTGCCTCTATATATTATATGCTTAGTGCTTTAGTTCTACCAGGAAAAAGAACAGGTACTGAGTTGCGAGTTCATAACTTATTTGCAGCAAAGGGCATATTTGTTGAAAAAAAATTATAATAATAATAAATGCTAAGATTCCTTGGTTTGGAAGGTATCCGTCTCAATTATACAGAGTTATTCTGATTCCAGTAGAACACAGAAACGAAATAATAATAGCAGAACTTCAGTCAGATTATTTAATTTACAATTTTGAGATAGATTCTTATCACGTGATGACGGAATCCACACTCAACCGCTGTAGGAAATGGCAGGGTAAACAAAATCATATTGGGTAAAATTAGAAAGTAGAAAAAGCTGGTTATTTAACCATTCCAAAGCTAGACTTCAATGCAATAATGCTCAGCTAGAGATAATAGGCTTACCTGATCAAGGTGTTTTAACAATTGATTCAGATTGTACGCTAAGGACTTATGAAAAAAAATTATTTGCGCATTATTTACATAGTATTAAAGAATTACACTTTCACCATATATCTGGCCATTTTTCTCTTGAAGTACAGTAAGACACAACATTTATTCGTACACACGCTTTTCTTTGAAAAAACAAAAGTTTGCACTCTCTTTCGAATCTTGTGGCCGAAAACTTTTAAAGCAGATAATTTTAACAGTTATTTGTTGACACATGAGTTCATTGTACAGCTGTAACATGAAAAATAACGGATTTTTTTTCTGCATGTTGTCAACAAATAACTGTTAAAATTATCTGCTTTAAAAGTTTTCGGCCACAAGATTCGAAAGAGAGTGCAAACTTTTGTTTTTTCAAAGAAAAGCGTGTGTACGAATAAATGTTGTGTCTTACTGTACTTCAAGAGAAAAATGGCCAGATATATGGTGAAAGTGTAATTCTTTAATACTATGTAAATAATGCGCAAATAATTTTTTTTCATAAGTCCTTAGCGTACAATCTGAATCAATTGTTAAAACACCTTGATCAGGTAAGCCTATTATCTCTAGCTGAGCATTATTGCATTGAAGTCTAGCTTTGGAATGGTTAAATAACCAGCTTTTTCTACTTTCTAATTTTACCCAATATGATTTTGTTTACCCTGCCATTTCCTACAGCGGTTGAGTGTGGATTCCGTCATCACGTGATAAGAATCTATCTCAAAATTGTAAATTAAATAATCTGACTGAAGTTCTGCTATTATTATTTCGTTTCTGTGTTCTACTGGAATCAGAATAACTCTGTATAATTGAGACGGATACCTTCCAAACCAAGGAATCTTAGCATTTATTATTATTATAATTTTTTTTCAACAAATATGCCCTTTGCTGCAAATAAGTTATGAACTCGCAACTCAGTACCTGTTCTTTTTCCTGGTAGAACTAAAGCACTAAGCATATAATATATAGAGGCACCAAACAGCGAAATTTAGCTATACCACTAAGCATATAATATATAGAGGCACCAAACAGCGAAATTTAGCTATACTGATGCTTTAGCAACTTCAGGTCTCACACTATTCGGCAAAAAACCGTACGCTTGTCGGAGAGTACACAAGAGCGTAACGAAAAATAGTTCTCATTGTCGATTTGACAGCGGCTGCGTAAGCACGGTCTGTTTCGATCAAACAATAATTTTTTACATATACATGAGGTTATGTGTTGGTGGGTGCAAACATTGTAACAACCCCGAAAATTTGATTTTTTAACTCTTCACTTCGCTTTCTTTTATGTGTAGAGACAAAAGAATAAACATCAGCAAGAGCTGCTCATGTTCTGAACATGACCTACACTGATGCGTCGTTGCCAATTTGCACTTGACTCACTTCACTAACTTATTGATTTCATATCCCTATTTTTTATTTTTGGGTTTAAGATATTGAATATATTGATATCTATTTTAATCTACTATTATAAACATATACTATTTTTCTATTTTTACGTATTAATAAAATTATAAGTTATGCAAATATATTCAGATATTTTTATTTGGTAATGTTACAAATAAAAAAAACTTTTTGTTTTGATTATGAGCGCACGAGTTACATAGAACACCATACCTTGCCTCCGTACCCCCGTTGCTCTCTGCCACTGGACAAGACTCTCTTGCATTTCTTGCACTCTCGCTCTCAGTAACGGGATCAAAAGCTACTTGCATAGAGCACCCTAGCCTGCCACTGTACCCCCGTCGCTCTCTGCCACTGGACAAGACTCTCTCGCATTTCTTACACTCTCGCTCTCAGTAACGGGATCAAAAGCATAACTCTTAGTTTTAGTTAGGCATATATAATTTTTGTCGAATAAAGCACTTTACTTTTTGTCATACCATTGAACTAAAAACACGTATTTTTGCTCTTACTGGAGGCGCTGCATAGAAAGGCATAGAAAGAACTAGAAGAGGCCGAAGGTTCGCTGTCTCCCACCCCTTGACCTCGACCAACTGGTAACTCACGCGCATATTTTCAATTTTTATACTATTAAACCTGTGATAAAAAAAACAGGCCGCTGCGCGATTTAGTTCCCGATTATAAGCATGCTCACTTTAATCGGTATCTAGGGAACACCACGGGGAGGCCATTGCAATATCAATGGTGTCATCATTTGTTGACCTTCGAGTCGACTTGAGATAATTAAAAGTACATACTTGTTTTGCTAAGAAAAAATAGTATGTGGCTGACAGAAAAGATATCAATATATTCAATATCTTAAACCCAAAAATAAAAAATAGGGACATGAAATCAATAAGTTAGTGAAGTGAGTCAGGTGCAAATTAGCAACGACGCATCATTGTAGGTCATGTTCAGAACATGAGCAGCTCTTGCTGATGTTTATTCTTTTGTCTCTACACATAAAAGCAAGCGAAGAGTTAAAAAATCAAATTTTCGGGGTTGTTACAACGTTTGCACCCACCAACACATAACCTCATGTATATGTACACGCACGCACACATAAAAAAAAATTATTGTGCGATCGAAACAGACCGTGCTTACGCAGCCGCTGTCAAATCGACAATGAGAACTATTTTTCGTTACGCTCTTGTGTACTCTCCGACAAGCGTTCGGTTTTTTGCCGAATAGTGTGGGACCTGAAGTTGCTAAAGCATCAGTATAGCTAAATTTCGCTGTTTGGTGCCTCTATATATTATATGCTTAGTGCTGTTACGAAACGAGTGGGAAAGATGGTTTCGCGCATTTCAAATATATATCGATGTTGAAAAGATTGAAACACCTACCAGGAAAAGAAAAAAATTGCTTCACTTGGGAGGCGTGCAATTGCAAACGGTTGCTTTATCCTTACCCGATGCTCTGGTAGACCCGGATAATAACAAAGAAGTCGACGTATTTTTGGTGCTGGTGAAAAAGCTAAATGATTATTTCTTACCGAAACAAAACTCAACCTTCGAACGGCATATGTTTAGGAACCTTTCACCTTTGGAAGGTGAGAGTTTTGCAAAATTTACGATTCGGTTACGTCAGCAAATGCAGAAATGCAATTTCGGCTCCACTAAGGCCGAATTTGAAGAGATCTGTTTAAAAGATAAAATCAAAGACTCCTGGACTTCGCTGGAATTGAAGAAAAAGCTACTGGAGAAAGAGCATACCTTGACTGAAGTAAACGAAGCTTGTAGAGTAGAAGAAGAAATTATTAAGCAATCACAATCAATGATTTCTAAGTCGGAAAAAGAAACAAAAAATAAAAAATCATTCCGGAAACCGAGCAAGGGTACAGAATGCGGTAGATGTGGTCGAATGGGTCACTCTGACGATAACTTGACCTGCCCTGCGTGACAAGTAAAATGCAACAAATGCTTGCGGTTCGGGCATTTCGCCGGCAAGTGCAGAACAAATCTCAAACGCCAGTCCACACAGCCAAACAACGGTGGCACAAAGCGATTACGGATAGATGAGCGGCAAGTGCAAGATGAATGCGCTCCTTCCGGAACGAAAACGACCAAGAAAGAATGTTTCCGGTTTTGCAGCGATGATGATAAAAGTGATGAAATGATACAGTGTTCAATAGGAGGGCAGCTTGTTCCCCTTATCATCGACTCAATAATAAACAAAATAAACAAAGCCGTAGTTTTTAACATCAGACCCCGAGATATTCTAACGACGGCTTGAAGAGTTATTGTCATCATGCCCAAACGTTCTTAATTATATAGATGATGTCATCATTTTTGGATCAAATGAAGATAAGCATGACGAGACCGTCAGGAAAGCCAGGGCAATATTCAAGAATAATAATGTGGTACTGAATTGGGAAACACACCGGCCACATTCTATCAGACAAGGGAATCAGTGTCGATCCCGAGAAAGTAGATGTTATCACTTCAGTCCTGTAGAGATTGCCTTCTAGTCTCGCAAGCAAACAATCCAGCACCGATGAGTAGAACACCGTTTCCAACGAGTCCTTCGATATGCGTGGCTTCCGATTTGTTGGGTCCCTTGCCAAATGGCGAATTCTTACTAGTTTTCATTGATTATTACTCGCGATACATGAAGTTTAAAATTCTGCGGTCTATAACATCAACGACCATTATCGATGTAAGGAAAGAAATTTTCTGCAGACTTGGTTTTCACAAATACTTACGGACGGACAATGGACGGCAGTACATCAGTAGTGAGTTTAGAGAATATTGGAATGTTTGTGGCATAGCGCAGATTAGAACTCCGCCTTACTGACCTCAGGCAAATGGTGAGGTTGAAAATATAAACAGATCGCTAGTGAAGCGATTAAAGATAACATACCAACACAAAAATAACTATAAAGAGGAGATACAGAAATTTGTGTTGATGTACAATGTAACCCCACATAGTAGCACAGGTACTGCTCCTACGCAGTTAATGTTTAACAGGCTGATCCGTGATAAGATGCCAGGGATTCAGGATTGGGCGCTGAAGTATTAGACTCAGCAGAACGAGACCAAGATTGCATTGCAAAACAGAAGGGGAAAGAATCAGCTGATAAAAAGAGAGGGGCTAAAGAAATTGATATAGGAGTAGGTAACAAGGTCCTAATAAAAAATGTTGTGTTCCCACATAAGCTAACACCACACTTTGACCCTACCGAATACGATGTTATAGAGAGAAAAGGAAACATAGCCATAGTGTCAAGAGATGGTAGACGTTTAACCAGGAATATTAGCCACTTAAATAAGATACCAATAAGGAGCCCGTCGGACAGTAGCTCCGATCCTGATTCTTTTCCACAGGCACACGTGACTCCACCAGAAGGGTTGACAAACACAAAACAAACGGAACACCAGCAAGCACAGACAGCCGAGATGGAACTACCAAGCTTGGACCAAGAGTTGAAATTAAAGCTGGTAAAAAAAGGATGGATGTGGGAACCGGCAGCGAAGAGCGAGGGCGATGGCGGTAGCTGCGACGTCAGCGCCGACGTCAACGATTGATTCCTTTCCGCGTAGCTTTTTATGTTTTAGTAGTCTGACAAGTGTGGTTGGTGGATCAGCATCGCCGGTCCGCAAATAAAGTGTAAAGTGACAAAATAAAGAAACTAAATAACATATATTCATTGTAAACTTGGGTGACTCTTGGGTTAATACTTATATTTTATATTAATCAATATTATGTTTAATTTCTTACTGTCAACATACCGATTCACCATATCATTGCCTTTTTCCAGGGACTGCACTAATTGTGGCGTTTGTTGCTTCTGTTGTCGTTGCTGCTGCTGTTGCTGTTCCTGCTGATAATTTTCTGCACTTGCACTCAAAATGCCAGCAACTCCAACACCCAGCACAGAACCACCACCAGCGACAGCTGTTGGCAAAGTTGCAGTTCCAATTCCGGCTCCAAGTGAATTCGAGGGTTTTGTTTCCTTCACTTGCTGCTTGTAGCGACTGAGTGCAAAGAAAAGGGCCAAAACCGCCTTTAGTCGGCCTGCACAGATATCATTTGTGGTAATATTGTCCAAGCCGTCAACTGATCTACTGCGCAATACGAGGAGACACGTATTCACGTTATCGTACTGCAAAAAATAGAGCGATGATGTTAATATATTTCAGAATTAGGAATTAGATTTAACTAAAGTTAAGGTTTAGGTCGCGAAACGAATCGGTTTCAACAGATGAATCAGCGCAAAGATAAATGTTAATTTAAATCCAATTATATGCATTAATTTATATATATCGTTTTTTCCTACACATTTCGGATGAGCCACTTCGTCATCGTCGTGACTTGTCATTTCCCAAAACGACCCAAAAAATTATAATTAAAATCGACTTAGCATAATACGCCATTTTTATAGTCAATTTGCCTAAATTTTTTTTAACTGCTTCACCCTAAAAAAAAACTTAAAATCAAAATTTTCAGCTATTTTTAACTATTTTTAAATACGTATTTTTAACTATTTTTTTAAACATTAACTACATTGTTTTCTCTTTACAGTATTCTCGATTTTCAAAAGCACTTTGTATTTCAGATGTTATGCGATTAACCTGCTTAATAGTACCGTGTTTTTGTAGAAATCCAGACTGATGTATGATATGATATATATGCTGAACGGATTGTGTGATCTTTGCTTGGCTTCGGTATATAATGGTTGTTTTTTTTTACTGGAAAGTGACCAAGTTTAGCAATAGCATTGAAGAGTTGAGTGAGAATTGAAATGGTACAAGATGGAAGCTCAATAATCATTTTTGGCGTTATTTGTTCACAGGCCGTGGATTTTTTAGGATTTAATTCCATCTTAATGAAGTGTAATATTTCGTGTTGACGAAACTTTATAGGTTAGCATGAAAGTTAGTAATCGTGTACTAGAGCCGGAAGCGTAAAGAAATTTGTGGCTGGATTTGGTTGGAACACATGAAGGTGGCCGCGAATGTTTTGGGTCTATCTTCATCGCTCCGCACCCAAGATCCTGAGGAGTTTCTTATAGGCATAACGGTTTCTGTTGGAGAGCTAAGACTTGGGTGAGCTTTGTACAGGGAATGTTTTTTACCAAATGTAGATAATTGCTCTATGTAACGATGTTGCGCAAGCACCTCCTCGTGCTTTAACGATTTCGTCAGCTGACGTCTGGCATCTTTTAGCCTGGAGATCTGCAGAGTTGCCATTCTCTACATAAACGCGACTTTTCAAGGATGAGCTGCACAACCATACGGGTGATTTGTTCCGTAGAAAAGGTAGCCTCTTAAGTTAAAGTGAAATTTGTCTGTTAAGTGAGTTTCTGATAGTAGCATAACTTCTATATGTTTGTCGTTTAGAAATTGAAGTTTATGCTGTGAAACGCCATTGCCATTCCACGTCGATATACAGTGGCTCACAGCTTATTTGACCCACCTTGTATATTCAAATTTAAGTGAGAATAACTTTTTAACTAAAGCAGATATTAAAAAATAAAAACGCAGTTTTTCGGTGGCTATTTTAGAAATAGCAAACAACTTAAATTTTATTCAATTAACAAAAGGTTTTATAATTATTCAACTAAAAAGAAAAATACTGCAGTTTTTTTTGTCACAGCTTAATTGACCCACTGCATTTAATGCTCAGCTTCTCTTCTAAGAAGTGTAATTTAACGGTTCTTTTTTTGTTTACTCTTTGCTCAATGTATTCGCAAATAGAATTATCACTTTTGATTCGATTTCGTCAAGAAAGCACGCGAATTAGCCATGGGAAAACGCACAACCATCGAACTACGTGAATTGGTCCTTAAACAGCATAAAAACGGTGTTTCCCGGCGAGAAATCGCTAAAATTGTGGACATACCAGATGGTACTGTTAAAGCCATCATCCACAGATTCGTTTTTGAAAACCGCGTGGAAGACAAGGGCAGAAAAGCGCCAAATAAGATTTTCACGGAAACGGATGACCGTGAAATTATCAAGAAAATCAAAAAAGATCCAAGGATTTCGGCGCCAAAATTAGTCACTGAAATGCAGGACAAAAAAAGTTGTTCTTTTTCGTCCGATTGTTCTTATGGCAGCTATATGATATAAAGGTCCGATCCGGCCGGTTTCGATTTATATGCAGCTCATGGGCATATGGAGTATGTGTACCAAGTTTCATTGAGATAAGAAATATTATATGTACCAACAAATTCACATTCTTCTGCACATATAGTCTCTGAAATTATGTGGGTCAAACGGGAAATGCATATAGACATAGTCAAATCAACTATGGAGTGTGGCACGTTTCCTTTCTCCTACATAAATTTTCTGATGACACGCTTCCTTGCTCTTACTGTATGTATTCTGATGACACAATGATGGATTTATAATACTTTTGTTATAGTTGTCAGATTTTAATAGTTGCGACTTACATATATATCCAGCTTGCATCCCTACGAATCTAAGAATATTTCATGCTCGGATTCATGTTAATTCATTGAAGAAACCCTACAGATAAATAATCGAATCGAAAGAATCACATTCATTACATTGGAATAATATTTGGTAGGCTTTGGATTTATATTACCTAAAACGTGCAAGGGCATGAATTCTTCGGTATGACCAATAAAACTTCATTTTGTTCTATTAATTTTGTTGTATGTGCAGAAGTGCCCAAAATTATCGATTATTGTTGATGGTCAGTCAGAACATGTTCGCACTCCCTTTCTTTCCATCACTCTCACATCAACTTGGCCCTTAACAACCACGATACCGTTCAATAAGTGAATTTATCGTAAAATGTAATGCGCTATCGCAATTTCATTTCTTTCTTCCTTTACCATTCTCTGCACATTACACCAACTCACCCTACTTCCTTTTCTCGGTCCTTTCGGCAGAAATTATGGTGGTCACACAGAGATGGCAACGAAGGACTTGGCCAGCCAACAGCAACAACAACAGAACCTTTTGTAAATGGTGTTAAAAAGTTGAATGACTGAACGCGATCTGAACGTACGTTATATGACAGTTTAATTCTCATTCAGAGTATATGCATTTTCATTTCTACTTTGCAATCTTAACCTCTTCCAATGTGTATATTCGTGACTAGCATTCGATTTGAGCTAGAATTGTCCTTTTGTCCGTCTGTTATCCTGCTTATTTAATTAAGAAAGTTAAATGCGGTTTGAAAAAACTCAAAATAACCAGACAGAAAGGTTCAGCGGAGATGTCATATCCTTGTAGCTTTAAGAGAAGAAGGATTTTGCTGCTGATGCTGATCGAGAATATTAATTTTGTCAATAAATTTGTAGCGCCCCTTAGCGTGAATTACCCAACAAAGTATATATGTTATTAATCAGTATCGAGAGCAGGATGTGCATGTCCGTCTGTTTCAATCCAAACATGTCTCTTAAAAACTTACAGGATCTGACCAAATCGAATTTCTATAGCATATAGCTGCCATAGGAACGATCGGTCGAGAATGGTATTTCAAGTTTTCATCTGACTGCAAGGGCCGCCGAATATAATTTTTCTTTCTTATTTTACTATAAGTTGTTTATAAGTTTAAATGAACCCAATCGGACATCTGATTTATAATATGAAAAACCGTTTTTAACCAATCCGATCAAATCGTACAGGATTTAAATTTAGTAATAAATAACACATTCCTGCCATGTTTGATATTTAAATTAGTTTTTGTATGAATTTCGTTTTTTTTTTTTTGAAAGAGCATAAAATCATCGGCGTCGCAAAGATAGCAGTGCATCCATTTTAAAATGAAAAATCTTTCTTTGCACAATCGAAGTCACTCCCGCAGTCAACCAACCAGTAATTTCTGAGACCCTGCACAGTTTTTTCGTATGTTTGCTTTTTATATCAATTTAATTGCCTCAGAATTCCTATAATTAATCCATTCGCCACTAATTAAAAGTTCAAAGACCACACACACTTCCACGCACTCCTCCAAGAGGAACAAAAGGCTGTCATCTTGCATCATAGTATTTGAGAGAATATAGATGATAAGGAGTTGAATAATTCGGAACACATTGGCACTTGACGTGTCATTTAAAAATCAATAACTAAAATCCATAAATTCTTCGAATCACTTAAAATGAAAAAATTCTAGTGCAATAGTGGAGTACAGTAAAGCAAACGTTTTGACAAAGGACTTTTGCCTCGGAGGGTGTGAGACGAGACACACAGAGGTCAACTCAAATTGCAAAACAATTTCAATAATTTGGAGTGTTCTCCAGCATGTTCAAATCTGTAAATTCAATTTACGATTGCTTGCACTTACCGCACATAATCGTGTGTTGCACATTACTTTTTGGCTTCGATTTACTTGAATGAACAACAGTGTCAACAATAGAAGTGTCATCGACAGTTGTTTCTGTGTCTAGTGTATGTGAGAGTAAGTGTGTGTGAATGTGTGAAGCAGTAACACTAGTAATCGCAATTAAAATTTATAAATCAATTTCAGTACGGTTGGAAATTTCATTTAATATATGTATATCACAAAGAACTAACCAATAATTCTAATGTGATCTCTTTTTTTATACTCGGTGCCCATTGGGTACCAAGAGTATATTGGGTTAGTGACAGCAGCAAATGTATGTAACACCCATAAGGAGGCGTGGCCGACCCCATAAAGTATATATATTCTGACTCAGGATCAATAGCCGAGTCGATTGTCCGTCTGAGTCCGTCTGTCCGTCTGTACGTTCGTATGAAGACACAGATCTCGGAGACTATAAGAGCTAGAGACTTCATTTTTTTGCAAAATGCATTAGTATTAGGCAGATCAAGTTTATTTTGGATTTTTACTACGCCCCCCGCCGCCACCACAAATCGATAAAAACCATTTTGAGCACACCCAGCCAAACTACATAACTGAATTTAATTTAATTTAAGTTAGAATATGTTTATCTGGACCTTGTGTGAAAATTTGGTACAGATCGGATAATTAACATGGAAGTTATACACATTTCAAATTCCAAAATTTGAGATGCGTCTCTATAGCGTACTCTTGTCTGCTGTTCTCACCCCACACACGGCAACATTTACTCAGTGTTTCTCATACTTGTGAAGAGTTAGAGGGTTCAACTCGCGTGCATGAGGTCCGCGGTTCGATTCTCGAGACGATTTTTTTTTTTAAGTTTTTTTTTTTAAATTAACTTAAAATTGGCGAGTGCGCAGCACGAGCTAAATAAATATATAATATAACTTTGGGCACCGAGTATTATATAGTCGAGCACACTCGACTATAACTTTCTTACTTATTTTTTTTTTGGGGCCTGACTTGATACGTCAGGGTTGCCACTCGCACTTGTTGCGTTGTTGCTGTTATTATTGTTGATGTGGCTGTAGCCATTGGTGCTGTAGCTGTTGTTGTTGCTGCAATTATTTATTATGCGCTATTATTAATCCAAATTGGGATTTCTCGGTGGTTAGTTTTTAGTTTTTTTTTCTTATACACACAGGACCCATGTGACCATGTCACGGTCGTCGTAAAGTTATTATTATCAACAAAATGCAGTTTGACTGTAGTTTTTAGAATATTTTATTGTTGGCTTTTTCAAAACTGCTTAACCTACTGTACATATGTTCTTATATCTAAGGCTACATAGCTGCGCTGGCAGCGCAGCGGCTTCTTATGTGCAATTGTTATATATATATTCATATATGCTAAGCGTTGTGTCAACGTGAGCGCGAAAGATTACTGACCCGTCGGTTGTATGAAACAAGACGACGCTGCGCTTGTTCTGTTCCCATTCATATTTGTGCGATCATATTTCGTCGCGCACACAATATGCTTGGTTCTTGGGTTTACATAAACATTGCAACAAAGTGTTACAATGTGTTTATCAAACACAGTATGTATTCGATATGTGCGCATGCTACAGTTTCCACTGATGTAATTTTTCCCCATTCCTCCACTATTACCTCCTTGAGCTTTTTCATTGAAGTTATTGACTAAATTTTCCTTATTGATCGTTTTTCCTCCATACCAAATTTACTATTGGCTATATACTGGCGGTAAAATTATAATGATTTATAATTTTTTGGATGGAGGCGTGACCTCTCCCAATTAGGGCACCAATCTCTCTATAAGATTTGCAATCTAAAAATAGTTTTAAAATAATTTTTCGCTCCGCAATAGAAATTTCTGCACCTTTCTTCTCCATGGTGTAAATCTTTATAATGTAATGCAAAAATGAATATCAATTGTAAAAAACCCGTTGTAAAAAAACCATAGGTACCTGGAATGACTATAATCCCAAAAATTTCCATTTCACCACAGGTAAAAGAACTGTATACAGACTTTTGCGTGTACCTATTCTTGCAGAGTTTAACTTAAAATTAAATATAAAATACATGTAATTGTTAAACAATTCTGAAAAAATATAATATAATATATAAGAGAATAAAATCTAGCTATGTTTAACAAAAAATGTTTATATTTAAGTTAAAATACATATAAATATATTTATATTTATATTTATTTATTTATATTTATATTTAATATTATATTTTATTATTTAACTTGTGTACTGCTACCTTATTGGCAGCTTAACAAATTGTACCCTAAAAAACTAATAACAATTAATCATGTTATGATATATCTATTACATCTATTATTATATCTAAATCTACCTATTAGTTAACAAAATAATACTAGGGACCTCGTTGGAAGGTCTTGTGGATGGTACCTCTTTCTTGGAGCATTTCTTAGCCTCCTCGATAATGAGTTAGGATGAAAATCCATTCTCTGCAAAAATTTACCCGAATGCTTCTGGATAACATCGCCAACCTTGGGGACCTTGAGATCCTTCTCAATATCTCTCGTGCGCATGTACCAGGAAGCATTACATATTCTTCTTAGTATTTTTGCTTGCGCTACTCTTATTTTATTTAGCTGCAATACCATAAATTTGGACAGTATAGCTCCAGATCGGGGAAGAATGGCTTTATAAATATGAACTTTACTGCGTATGGAGAGCTTACTAGACGGTGCAAGTAGCCACGCCATTTTTTCAGCTTTTGTCATGACAGTTTTTTTTTTTACCATGGTGGTGTGCATTTTAAAGTACAGCATTCTGTCTAGAATAACACCAAGGTACTTTTGACTTCGCTTGTGGGTCAATATAGAGCCTTGCAGGGTTATGTTTCCGCAGGACAGTGGTCTTGTGACAAATGTAATGTAATGTGTATAGCGTATATAGAGTGGGACCTAGAACGCTGCCCTGGGGTACATCTTTGTTGACAGGACGGTTTGTTGAGTAAACTCCATCAACGACGACACTGAAACTGCTGTCCACTGCTGTCCACTGAAACTGCTGCTCCATGGCATCGAGGACGAAGTTGACAACACTGTTGAGTTGTTCCGGAATGCCGTGCCTGCTTCGGAAACCAAACTGCCACTTTGGAATTCGTCGTGCCACCGACTTAAGTTCAAGGATGCGGTTCAGAATTACCTTTTCTGTCATCTTTTCCAATTCTGGAAGGAGGTAAGCTGTTTCTCTATTTTCGGAATCATTGTAATTAGCGCGTTCTTCCAGATGCTAGGAAAATACCCCAGCCTGAGTATGCTATTAAGAATAAATAAATAACAGTGCTTTTTTTTGGTAGAAGCTTCAACGTCCTGTTGCCTAAAATATCCTCACCAGGGGATTTTTTGGCCTTCAGCGCTTTTATAAGATGCTCTACTTCTTGCAGCGTAACCGGTATTTCAGGCAACGTCATTTAGAAAGGGGTCTCCAATTACTGCACGCTTTTGGGATAGTTTGTCTCTTCAGGCGACTTGTAAGTCTCCAAAGAGTGTAATTTGTGGATGCATCCGGACTAGCTTCCTCTAGAATCCCATCTATATTGTCTTGCTTAACTCTGACACGGGCTTTTTGAACACGATTAGAAAGTCGTTTGTAGATTTGGTAGACACGTAAATCTCTCGTTCTTACATTTCTTCTCGGACTCTTCTTTTCATGCTCAGGAGCACGGCAACATTTGGGGATAGCGTTGTTTGGCGACGTTGACTTTGAATGCATGAGATTGCTGGTGCCGAAAAGGATGCAGCCAGGGATATATTACGCATAAAAATAGAGACTGCATCGTCTATTATCCATTATATATGAAGAAGTCAAAATGCTGAGGATTTTCATTAGCATTGCGAGATCGAACGAAGCCTGGTTTAAGTGGTACATGTTCCTCACCATTTGATTTTACCAAATCAGCATATGATAACCCACTTCTAACGGCAGCGTGTGGTATAAATTGTGCTGTTGGACCTTTTCTTTTATTATTCCTGGTACTGCTCTGCAGTCCATTTACTGGTAGTCTTGCCTCTTTAGTTTTTTGTTCAGATCAATTCTGACCTGACAGCCCTTAAAGCTTGACATATGATCCTCACCACAGTTGGCACATATGTACTTCTCGTTGGATCACCTGAGCATTTACCACAGACAGGCTTTTTATGAAGGAGACGACGAACACTTAACTCATAAATAAACGTAACTATATTTAAGAAGAAAATAGAGAGAAAAAAAATCAAATAATGCAAGCTACAGTCAATTAATATGATACCCTGTAGCCAGCCCTTTTATGCCATAACATAAATTTCAATTCAAGTGTCAAGTGTCAGGTTACTCATGACCATGGCAATTTAATCAAAGAAGAATTTGTATTATATGTATGTACATGTATATGTATTTATTAATTCAAATATCTAATTGAGCATAAGTTATACCAATAACAAATTCAATATTGAAGAAAAAGATTCTTATAACGTCTACGATCTATTTAGTTATACAACCATGTGACCAAGGCCAATCGATTTAGAAGTTGATCTTGATCCAGAATTTATATACTTTATGGAGTCTGTCACTTACATAAAAAGAAATTTTTATTCAGTCAGAGTCTCAGGATTATGTGGATTATTGAAAATGTATGATCGAAAAAATCGTGACTGCCAATGGATTGCATATAAAAAGTGTGGAAGATATAGAGAAAATTTTAAAAAATATATAAAACATGACAAGCAAGAGTCGAAGTTCGTATGTCCATCCCAAACAAGTATAATATATCTAGATGAACGAAATTTGGAATACTATAAATCGGAAGGATTATAAATCGAACCAATATACAATGGATATTGAATATTTTTAAAATATCGTATAAGCTTTTTAAAAATATAAAAAGATGTTTCAAATATATTGATTTCGATATATCGATATTTTCCTCATTGGTACCGTGCCTTCACAATAAAAAGAGATTATCTACATTAATAAAATATAAATAGATATTTCATTAGACACTTGGTACTTGATAGTTGCTTAGTTTTTCATATGGCAATGATTTAAATATGTCTGTCTGTGTGTTGAAACCCCACATGATGAAAACATTGTTAGCGTTGTATGTTGTTAAGATGCCGTTCGTTAGATGCCGTTCGTTGCAGCTGTAGACGCAAAGACTGGGTTACATTTTGCATATGGGTGTTACAGTTGGATCATGATAATCATATTCTGTTCATCACAATCATCATTATTAGTACCATTCGTATCACCATTATTATGATCACCATCATCGTGATCATCGTAGACGTCGTTAAGATTTATGTTTGTGTTTATGCTGCGCTTGCACGACGCGTCTTCAATCAAAAGATAGGCGTAAGAAAATGTGAATCACATACAAAACAAGTAAGAAAGCTATAGTCGAGTATGCTCGACTATTTAATACTCGGTGCCCAACTCTTTACAAGTGTGAAAAAGAAAAGAGACTAAGTTAATGTTGCCGTCGTGTATGGGGTGAGGACAGTAGGCAAGTGTACGCTATAGAGACGCCTCTTAATTTTGGAATTTGAAATGTGCATAACTTCCATGTTAATAATCCGATTTGTGGAGGCGGTGAGGGGCGTGGCAAAAATCCAAAATAAACTTGATCTGCCTGCAAATACTACAAGCACTTTGCAATGTCTCTAGCTCTTATCGTCTCCGAGATCTGTGTGTTCATACGGACGTACAGACGGACATGGTCCAATCGACTCGGCTATTGATCCTGAGTCAGAACTTTATGGGGTCGGCCACGCCTCCTTATGGGTGTTACATACATTTGCTGCTGTCACATAGTCAATATACCCTTGGTTCATACGTCTGTATGAACACACAGATCTCGGAGACTACAAGAGCTAGAGACTTCATTTTTTTCCAATGTGCTTGTAATAGTTGCAGGCAGATCGAGTTTATTTTGGATTTTGCAACCGCCTTCACAAATTGATTTTGGCTGCACTCACACCCAGCCAAGCTACATGACTGAATTTCGGTACAAAGTAAGAATATGTTTGCCTGGACATTGTGTTTGGTACAGATCGGATAATTAACATGGAAGTTATACACATTTCAAATACCAAAATTTGATATCGACTCAATGGCGTACGTTTGCCTGCGGTTCTAACCCTACACACGGCAACATTAACTTAGTGTTTTTTCTTCCTCAAACTTGTAAAATGTGTAGCTCAGTTGTTAGGGTTGTCGATTCTTGAAAGGATTTAGTTTTTTTTTAATCACAGTATAAATAAATATAATAAAATTTATAATTCTTAATTATTTTACGAAAATGAATTAATGTTAATAAATATATATATATATGTTGGAATGAACGTAAAAATGGCGAGTGCGTAGCATACATGTATATGTACATACGTATGATTTATATTGGTATTATATGTGGCAATTAGGAATTTGTAATGATCAGGCATTTTGCTTGCCTGTCATCTATTTCAATCATTTTGTGAAATATCTCAACATTAATATATTAATATATTTAATATCACTCAGAAATTAAAACCGTTTAGTTCCAAAACAGTTTGAAAAATTCGAATTGCTGCCACTTGATAAAAATTATTCTCGCACATGCTCCGTATATTTTAAGTGCGTACAGGGTAAAACACAGTACTCACCCTATACTTACTTTATCCATTTGAACGTCTCCTATTCCTTTTATCACGCCTAGTCAATATAACTAAATGAATCAGATTTTCTTCTAAAGTGACCATTTATCAATCAAAGTAGAAGCAAAGTGATGCAAGATCATTAAAACTATCGCTCAAGTGCCAAACCAGCTGATTGATTGGACTTTTACTTTTACTAAGAAACACAAGTTTTTGAAACTTACTCCGTCGAAAAAGAGAGAAAATACAGACACAGCTTCAACACCGCTGGAACTACTCTAATCTCGACTTGGCTTAGTATAATAGTAAAATAAAGAGATATTTACCTAAGCTACAAATTTAAATCAATATAAATATAGAAATAATATCAATATAACAAAAGGCATGAAAACATGAAAACGAGTAAAATAGAGGGAAATAGAGGAAGATAAGTCTGTAATACATACTTAATTTCATTAAATTTTCAGTAATAAATCGTCTGTCTGTTTATTGCAAAACTTGTTGCTTTGTTACTGACAAAGAAAGAATGAGCTAGCTTACACGTATATTCTTTTTTACAAACAATTCACAATCAAACTGGAAAAGGTATAAAATCTTCAACATGCCGGTGATAAAGTTTATTTCTTATCCAAAGATGCCAAAGCAATCAATTTTTCATAATAAGAATCCAAAACAGAATACAGTAAAAATTTATAAATATTGATTGTGTTCATAGGCCTGAATAGCAACAACTAGTTATACGATCATATTTTTATACTCGGTGCCCTATGGGAACCAAGAGTATATTGGGTTAGTGACAAGAGCAAATGTATGTAACACCCATAAGGAGGGGTGGCCGACCCCATAAAGTATATATATTCTGACTCAGGATCAACAGCCGAGTCGATTGGAGCATGTCCGTCTGTCCGTCTGTACGTCCGTATGAACACACAGATCTCGGTGACTATAAGAGATAGAGACTTCATTTTTTTTGCATAGTGTTTGTAGTGTTTGCAGGCAGATCAAGTTTATTTTGGATTTTTGCCACGCCCCCCTCCGCCTCCACAAATCGATAAAAACGATTTTAAGCAAACCCAGACAAGCTACAAAGTTGAATTTATCTGGACGTTGTGTACAAATTTGGTACAGATCGGATAATAAACATGGAAGTTATACACATTTCAAATTTCAAAAGTTGAGAGGCGTACGCTTGCTTGCTGTTCTCACCCCAAACGACGGCAAAATTTTTTCAGTGTTTCTCACTCTTGTGAAGAGCGTGGCTCAGTGGTTAGAGGGTTGAACTCGCGTGCATGAGGTCCGCGGTTCGATTCTTGAGACGATTTCTTTTTTTTTTTAAATTTTTTTTTTATATTAGCTTAAAATTGGCGAGTGCGCAGCACGAGCAAAATAAATGTATAATATCACTTTGGGCACCGAGTATTATATAGTCGAGCACACTCGACTATAACTTTCTTACTTGTTTTTTTATGTTTACCGGTTCACGCGGACATTTTTAACAAGTAAGAAAGTTATAGTCGAGTATGCTCGACTATATAATACTCGGTGCCTAAAGTTATATTATATATTTATTTAGTTCGTACTGCGAAGTAGGGAAGGCTACAGTCGGGTGCACCCGACAGTAAAATACCCTGTACCCTTGAATAAAATGTAACTGTTCTTATGTTATGTACCGAAAAAAATTCTGATCTTTTGTTAAATTGCTTCTAACTTAACTTTTAATTTCTTAGTAAAAGATTTGCGTAAAATGATAGAATTCATTCATAGTTACTTCTTGTTTATATAATATTATTTATTTTGTTGTGACTAAAACAAAAGAATTTTCAGTTAATAATTATTGTATTATATATATTTATTTATTTTATAAATATTTATTATAATTTTATAATATTTTTTTTAATTTAATAATTATTATATTATATATATATTTATTTATTTTATAAATAATTATTATGCTCTTGTTATGCACTCGGAAATTTTAAGTTTATTATTATTATATTATACATACACACAACAGCACAAAATTGTATACACCGAAAAAAAAAATGAAACTCAAATTTCAAACAAAAATTTCACCGCTATTTATATGTATTTTTAACAGCCGAGTCGATTGGAGCATGTCCACAAATCGATAAAAACGATTTTAAGCAAACCCAGCTACAGCACTGAAGAATGTGTTTGCCTGACCGTTGTGTGAAAATTTGGTACAGATCGGATAACTAACATGGAAGTTATACACATTTCAAATACCAAAAGTTGAGAGGTGTCTCTATAGCATACGCTTGCCTGCTTTTCTCACCCCAAACACGGCAACATTAACTCAGTGTTTTTTCTTCCTCAAATTTGTAAAGAGTGTGGCTCGATTCTTGAAGCTATTTTTTTTTTAATCACAATATAAGTAAATATAATAAAATGTATATGTATGTTGGAATTAACTTAAAATTGGCGTGTGCGCACCACGAGCTAAATAAATATGTATATATGTAAATATATAATATATCTTTGGGAACCGTGTATTATATAATCGAGCGTACTCGACTACAGCTTTCTTACTGGTTAATAAATATGTTTTCAATAAAAGTGAGTGATAAGTTATATATATATAATTATATTGTATTAAAAGCCAAAATATAGTAATTTAATATGTAAACAAGGCAAAAATTCAACATATGCATCACATGTGACGTCATCAGCGCAAAACACGAACAAATTTCTGCGCAATTTAAATTGTAAAATCTTGGTGGCAAGCGAAAAAAACGCTGCATGCTCGGTTGTGAAAAAAAAAACTTTCATAAGACGCAATGTAATTATATATTCGCGCCGCTGCCGCTGCGATCTATTCGCTCTGGTTTGAGAGGTGCTTTATAGTGTGGGGATATATAGCAGTAAGTTGCGTGGGAGTCAGTTATGAGTCAACGTAATTACATAAATATTTTCGAAATCAATCTAATGGAAAGAGCCGAAACTTGTAATTCGGTGCCAAAGGCCTTGTACAGAGAGGGGTAACCGACAAGTCATTGAAAAGGGTACAATATCCATTATATGTAGTTTAAAGTAAGGTGTATCGAATTGTTAAACAATTCTGAAAAAATATATTTTTAAAAGAGAATACAATGTAGTTATGTTTAAAGAAAATAGTTAAAAATAAGTATAAATAGCTGAAAAATTTGCATATGATGTTTGATTTTAAGTTTTTTTTTTTTGGGTGTATGTGCCTATATGTATACCTATTAAAGGTTATGTACATATGTATATGCATCGAAAATCGTGACACATTACCATTGTCGAGATGAAAATGGAAATCTGGTTACAGATACGCAGTGCACGCTGAGGTTATGGAGGGCGCATTTCTCCAAGCTGCTAGCAGGCGATGACGGCACCAATCCCGCCATTGGAGGAAGCAGCCCGATACCACCAATCGACGGCAATGTGGATATACCACTACCTAGCCATGACGAGGTCCGAGTTGCTATTATGCGACTCAAAAACAACAAAGCAGCCGGTGCTGATGGACTGCCTGCAGAGTTGTTTAAGGCCGGCGGCGAAGAGCTGATAAGGTGCATGCATCAGCTCTTCTGCAAAATATGGCTAGAAGAAAGCATGCCCAACGATAGGAATCTCAGCTTCCTTTGTCCTGTGCTGAAGAAAGGCGACCCGACGATATGCGCCAACTACCTGGAAATCAGCCTGATTGCCATCTCATATAAGGTCCTATCGAGCGTAATATGTGAACGACTGAAGCCGTATACCAGCACACTGATCGGACCTTATCAGTGCGGCTTCAGACCTGGTAAATCCACCATAGACCAGATCTTCACATTGCGCCAAATCCTGGAGAAAACCCACGAAAATGGAATTGACACACATCATCTCTTGTCGATTAAAAAGCTGCATTCGATAGCCCGACAAGGGAACGCCTATATGCCACCATGTCTGAGTTCGGTATTCCTGCAAAGCTGATACGTCTTTGCAGGATGACATTGAGCAGCACCATCAGCTCTGTCAAGGTAGGAACGAACCTCTCCGAACCTTTCAATACCGTTCGAGGTTTCAGACAAGGCGACCCCCTATCGTGCAACCTCTTCAACTTCGTGATGGAAGGGGTCTTGCGGAAAGCCGGTGTACATCGAGCTGGCACTATTTTTTATAAAAGTGTCCAGCTCCTTGCTTACGCTGATGATATTGACATCATTGGCCGCAGCAAGCGTGATGTCACTGCTGCATTTTCCGCTATCGAAAAAGAGTCAGCAAAAGTGGGCTTGGCGGTAAACGAGGGCAAGACGAAGTATATGCTGTCGACAAGCAAGGAGGCGCGGCGCCTAGACTCCCATGTGGTAGCAGACAGCTATACGTTCGAAGTGGTCAAGGAGTTCACGTACCTTGGCACTGCCATTAACACCAAAAATGACGTCAGCCTGGAGATCAAGCGAAGAATCACACTTGCCGAACAAAATTAGCACTCTACAAGACACTCATCCTACCCGTGCTCTTATATGGCGCAGAAGCATGGGTAGTGTCAATGGCAGATGCAGCAGCGCTTGGAGTGTTCGAGAGAAAAATTCTTCGCAAGATCTTCAGTCCCGTTCGGATTGGGGACGACTTTCGCATTCGGATGAACCACGAGCTGTACGAGTTGTACGACGACGTGGACGTGGTCCGGCGCATCACGATACAACGACTGCGCTGGCTCGGCCACGTTGTGCTTATGGATGAAGAATCTCCAGCTCAGAAGGTATTCGAAGCGAGAGTCGACTACGGGCGACGACGAAGGGGACGACCAAATCTCCGATGGAAGGACCAAGTAGAGCAGGACCTCAATCTACTGGGTATTTCCAATTAGAGGAGGGCGTGAAGAGCAGAGGCGCCTGGAGGGAGACGCTGAGGTCGGCCAAAACCCGAAATGGGTTGTAGTGCCACCTAATAATAATAATTACCATTTGCGCACAGTGGCAGCTTTAATGTTGCATGTCGAGGACAAAGTCTGTCTAAAACACCGTTGTTACAGCGACAACTTTAATCTCTCGGCTACACAAGAATCCTAATTCTGTCTAGTCAGCAGCTGACAGCTGCGGCCAAGTTATGCGACACATGTACATATGTATGTATGTACATACATGTTATATATAAAGACAAAGAGACATCGAGGCCAACATCGAATTTAACGATAATTTGAATTGATGTTTTGAATATCATCTTTGCATACTAGAGTAGAAGTTTCAAAAATTCCAAGTAGAAATTAGATTATGGCTTAATAATTATCTCTTGGGTTCAATTCACAGCATGTGGTTGGTACTAACAACACTATGCCACATTAGCGGCGCTACACTGCGTGCATAACAATGCCACAATGGGCGTTCATAATAAGGTCATCGGTAACAATAACATCAATATTAGCCATAATAACCTAATTTGTATTAGGTTTATTTTATGGCCGAAAAAATTATGGATAGTTCTCATTGAAATTGAGCAGATTATGAGGATTATAATTTGAGTACAAAGAAACTGTAAAGAAATGAAATGAAGACACAAGGTACATCATTGAAATAAAAGACAAATAGTGATCGAAAATAATAGATCTTAAGTTAAGGCTTTATACAAAATAATTACTTGTTTTTTGCTAAACTATCTACAATTTATATAATTTAAGTTGAGTTATGTACGTAATTCTGTAAAATTCGGTTCAAAGCGCACAATTATGTGATAAGGAAACGATAACTCTTCCTTCTTGTTGAATTTAACAGTGAGAGATTAAATAAATGTCTAAGTTGACATATGTATTTATTTAGCTAGAAAAAACACTTGGTAAGCATGTTAATGAAGTTTTATTTTAATTCCAAGTTTATTAATTTACAATTGTCAGTAAAAGTGTAGAATTTAGAATCAAGATCTGATATATATTTCTTTAAACACATTTCTTGTTAACCCATTTACCTTATGTATGTACGTATGAACATATACATATGTATGTATGTATATTATAATATAATATAATATTTATATAGACATATCTACACTCAACAGCACAAGTCTGTGTACACCGAAAGAAAAAAAATGAAACCCAATTTTCTCAGCTATTTATATGTTTATTTATCAGAATTATTTAACAATTCGATATATTTAATATTTAATTTAGATATTAAATCCTTTTTAGTAACTTGTGGGGTATCCCCCTCTATTCAAAACTTCCTTAAGGCGTTTTAACATCGAATTTACAAGTTTCATTGTTTCCTCTGATATAATTTTGCCCAATAGGATTGAGATCAGGGCTCTGAGAAGGTGTTTGCAACTGATTTTGAACATTATAGAGCAACCAAAGCCTTGTATTATGTGCCGTATTCTTTGGGTTGTTGTGCCGCTGGGACCAAAATTCACGTTTTAAGGTTCGATTTTTCGGTTCTTTTCATTAAATTGATGTTTGATTTTAAGTTTTTTTTTTTTGGGTGTATGTGCCTATATGTATACCTATTAAAGGTTATGTACATATGTATATGCATCGAAAATCGTGACACATTACCATTGTCGAGATGAAAATGGAAATCTGGTTACAGATACGCAGTGCACGCTGAGGTTATGGAGGGCGCATTTCTCCAAGCTGCTAGCAGGCGATGACGGCACCAATCCCGCCATTGGAGGAAGCAGCCCGATACCACCAATCGACGGCAATGTGGATATACCACTACCTAGCCATGACGAGGTCCGAGTTGCTATTATGCGACTCAAAAACAACAAAGCAGCCGGTGCTGATGGACTGCCTGCAGAGTTGTTTAAGGCCGGCGGCGAAGAGCTGATAAGGTGCATGCATCAGCTCTTCTGCAAAATATGGCTAGAAGAAAGCATGCCCAACGATAGGAATCTCAGCTTCCTTTGTCCTGTGCTGAAGAAAGGCGACCCGACGATATGCGCCAACTACCTGGAAATCAGCCTGATTGCCATCTCATATAAGGTCCTATCGAGCGTAATATGTGAACGACTGAAGCCGTATACCAGCACACTGATCGGACCTTATCAGTGCGGCTTCAGACCTGGTAAATCCACCATAGACCAGATCTTCACATTGCGCCAAATCCTGGAGAAAACCCACGAAAATGGAATTGACACACATCATCTCTTGTCGATTAAAAAGCTGCATTCGATAGCCCGACAAGGGAACGCCTATATGCCACCATGTCTGAGTTCGGTATTCCTGCAAAGCTGATACGTCTTTGCAGGATGACATTGAGCAGCACCATCAGCTCTGTCAAGGTAGGAACGAACCTCTCCGAACCTTTCAATACCGTTCGAGGTTTCAGACAAGGCGACCCCCTATCGTGCAACCTCTTCAACTTCGTGATGGAAGGGGTCTTGCGGAAAGCCGGTGTACATCGAGCTGGCACTATTTTTTATAAAAGTGTCCAGCTCCTTGCTTACGCTGATGATATTGACATCATTGGCCGCAGCAAGCGTGATGTCACTGCTGCATTTTCCGCTATCGAAAAAGAGTCAGCAAAAGTGGGCTTGGCGGTAAACGAGGGCAAGACGAAGTATATGCTGTCGACAAGCAAGGAGGCGCGGCGCCTAGACTCCCATGTGGTAGCAGACAGCTATACGTTCGAAGTGGTCAAGGAGTTCACGTACCTTGGCACTGCCATTAACACCAAAAATGACGTCAGCCTGGAGATCAAGCGAAGAATCACACTTGCCGAACAAAATTAGCACTCTACAAGACACTCATCCTACCCGTGCTCTTATATGGCGCAGAAGCATGGGTAGTGTCAATGGCAGATGCAGCAGCGCTTGGAGTGTTCGAGAGAAAAATTCTTCGCAAGATCTTCAGTCCCGTTCGGATTGGGGACGACTTTCGCATTCGGATGAACCACGAGCTGTACGAGTTGTACGACGACGTGGACGTGGTCCGGCGCATCACGATACAACGACTGCGCTGGCTCGGCCACGTTGTGCTTATGGATGAAGAATCTCCAGCTCAGAAGGTATTCGAAGCGAGAGTCGACTACGGGCGACGACGAAGGGGACGACCAAATCTCCGATGGAAGGACCAAGTAGAGCAGGACCTCAATCTACTGGGTATTTCCAATTAGAGGAGGGCGTGAAGAGCAGAGGCGCCTGGAGGGAGACGCTGAGGTCGGCCAAAACCCGAAATGGGTTGTAGTGCCACCTAATAATAATAATTACCATTTGCGCACAGTGGCAGCTTTAATGTTGCATGTCGAGGACAAAGTCTGTCTAAAACACCGTTGTTACAGCGACAACTTTAATCTCTCGGCTACACAAGAATCCTAATTCTGTCTAGTCAGCAGCTGACAGCTGCGGCCAAGTTATGCGACACATGTACATATGTATGTATGTACATACATGTTATATATAAAGACAAAGAGACATCGAGGCCAACATCGAATTTAACGATAATTTGAATTGATGTTTTGAATATCATCTTTGCATACTAGAGTAGAAGTTTCAAAAATTCCAAGTAGAAATTAGATTATGGCTTAATAATTATCTCTTGGGTTCAATTCACAGCATGTGGTTGGTACTAACAACACTATGCCACATTAGCGGCGCTACACTGCGTGCATAACAATGCCACAATGGGCGTTCATAATAAGGTCATCGGTAACAATAACATCAATATTAGCCATAATAACCTAATTTGTATTAGGTTTATTTTATGGCCGAAAAAATTATGGATAGTTCTCATTGAAATTGAGCAGATTATGAGGATTATAATTTGAGTACAAAGAAACTGTAAAGAAATGAAATGAAGACACAAGGTACATCATTGAAATAAAAGACAAATAGTGATCGAAAATAATAGATCTTAAGTTAAGGCTTTATACAAAATAATTACTTGTTTTTTGCTAAACTATCTACAATTTATATA
>JBAMBR010000190.1:42500-55429 GCA_037044475.1 Zaprionus obscuricornis | reverse complement strand
TATTCCTATGACAGCTATATGATATAGTCGTTCGATCTGCAGCAAATTCAGCAGGCAAGTTTTAGATGATATCAAATTCAAATACTATAAGTTTCAACGATACAACTTGATAAATAAAAAAGTTTTGTATACAAAAACTTCATTTTGAGCCGATTATTCCTATGATAACTATATGATATAGTCGTGAACTCAACTTTTGATTGCATTTTCCTATGGAGCAGTAATATATGATATAAATTTTTCGTTTCAGCTATACTGTCAAATTATAAATACAAACCAATTTCAACTTTCGCAAAATATTAAACAAAAATTTGGCAACAAATTTCAAATAATCGGTTCTACTATTAATCCAGATCAAGAATATATATACTTTGCAGGATCTATATTGCCTTCTTCTGTACGTTACAAAATGCATGCCAAAATTTGTATACCTTTTGGCAAATGTATGATTGCGCCATGCAGTATGCAACAGTTGCACAGCACTATAATTATTTCAAGTACTTGAACGCTCTTCATTGCAGCTCAAACTACTCGAATCTCGACACGGAAAATCTCTAGCACTTAGACTGACTTGCCAGGCAAGTCAGTCTAAGTGCTAGAGATTTTCCGTGTCGAGATTCAGAGTAATATGAGCTGCAATGAAGAGCGTTCAAGAACTTGAAATAATTATAGTGCTGTGCAACTGTTGCATACTGCATGGCGCAATCATACATTTGCCAAAAGGTATACAAATTTTGGCGTGCATTTTGTAACGTACAGAAGAAGGCAATATAGATCCTGCAAAGTATATATATTCTTGATCTGGATTAATAGTAGAACCGATTATTTGAAATTTGTTGCCAAATTTTTGTTTAATATTTTGCGAAAGTTGAAATTGGTTTGTATTTATAATTTGACAGTATAGCTGAAACGAAAAATTTATATCATATATTACTGCTCCATAGGAAAATGCAATCAAAAGTTGAGTTCACGACTATATCATATAGTTATCATAGGAATAATCGGCTCAAAATGAAGTTTTTGTATACAAAACTTTTTTATTTATCAAGTTGTATCGTTGAAACTTATAGTATTTGAATTTGATATCATCTAAAACTTGCCTGCTGAATTTGCTGCAGATCGAACGACTATATCATATAGCTGTCATAGGAATAATCAGTTCAAAATGAAGTTTTTTTTGTATGCAAAACTTTTTTTCACTGTCGCGTTACACAGCTAAAACTTATCGAATTTAAATTTGGCATCGTATAACATATGTCTGCAGAATTTGGCTAGGATCAGACGACTATATAATATAGTTGTCATAGGAATAATCAGTTCAAAATGAAATTTTTGTATGCAAAACTTTTTTGTTTGTCAAGTTATATAGCTGAAACTTATAGTATTTGAATTTGATATCATCTTAAACTTGCCTGCTGAATTTGCTGCAGATCGAACGACTATATCATATAGCTGTCATAGGAATAATCAGTTCAAAATGAAGTTTTTGTATGCAAAACTTTTTTCACTGTCGCATTACACAGCTAAAACTTATAGAATTTAAATTTGGCATCGTATAACATATGTCTGCAGAATTTGGCTAAGATCAGACGACTATATAATATAGTTGTCATAGGAATAATCAGTTCAAAATGAAGTTTTTGTATGCAAAACTTTTTTCACTTATCGCAGTTGCATCAGCTGAAACTTATAGAATTTAAATTTGGCATCGTATAACATATGTCCGCAGAACTTGTTCAAGATCGGACGACTATATGATATAGTTGTCATAGGAATAATCAGTTCAAAATGACGTTTTTGTACGAAAACTTTTTTGTTTGTCAAGTTATATAGCTGAAGGTAGACTTGATATCATCCAAAACTTGCCTGTGAATTTGCTGCAGATCGAACGATTACATATAGCGGTATAGGAATAATCAGTTTGAAGTTTTTGTATGAAAAACTTTTTTCTCTGTCGCGTTACACAGTTAAAACTCATAGAATTTATATTTGGCATCGTATAACATATGTCTGCAGAATTCGGTCAAGATCGGACGACTATATAATATAGCTGTCATAGGACTAATCGGTCCCAAATTATAACCTTGTATGAAAAACTGTTTTATTTGTCGCTTTATACAATCTAAACTTATAAAATTTATCCTTAGTATTATCTAAATATCAAAATCGTAATATGCGCAAGCACACTTAACACCCAAACGAACCGACTGCAAAACGTGGCCTCCATAGTGCAAGTGAAGCGCGTTAGTCGTAAGGTGCAAGCTCAGAACTCAGTAAAGCAGCGCAAGAGAGAAAGAGAGTGAGAGACGAAGAGAGAGAGAGACGAAGAGAGAGCGCGAAAGTTATGTGTAACAAGGCGTTGAAGGGTCAGCAGAAAAAGGGCTGATGGCAAAAACAGTGCAGCGAATGTGTTAGGTAAAGGGTAAGGGCAATGAAGTCGAACAACTCATGAGTGCTGTGCAGGCGAGCAAAAAGGATACATGCAGCGGCACGCCGACAGCATGCCAAGAGTGAACGCAAGTCTTCTCTACTCTGCTCTGCTCTGCTTCTCTCCTCTCACGACTCACGACACATGCCGTCTCGACACCAAGCCAAAGTCTCATGCATGCATAAGAAACTAAGTTCTTGCATTTCTCTGACTAAAGCAAATACGTGGCGTATACGTAATACAAGTGAAATTCACTAAAACGCACAAGAACATTTTTGCAATAATCTTTCTTACTTTTAGTCTTGCATTAACAAAAAATTAAAAAAAAAAAAAAACTTTCAAGTTTCACATAATAAATAGGCAGCGAAAATCACAATAAAAATATTTAAAAAAAAAATTTTTAATATAATTATTAAATTGATAAATAATATTTAAAATTTATTTTCAAAATTATAAAAATATTAAGTAATAATTTTTTTTTTTTAATTTTAAATTAAATATTTTTAATAATATTTTTATTTTGGAAATTTTTTAAAATACTTTCAAGTTTTCATATCATGAATGAAGGAAAATCACAATAAAAACTATTTACAAATTTTTTGTAAATCTATGTGAAAATTATTTAAAAAAAAAAAAGAAAATTTTAATATAATTCTTAAATTGATAAATAATATTTATAATTTATTTTCAAAATTATAAAAATATTAAGCATTGATTTTTTTTTATTTTTCAATTTTAAATTAAATATTTTTAATAATTTTTTTTTTTTCCTTTTTCAAATTTTTGTAACCAAAATAAATAAAATACAAAAAAATTTAAATTTTATTTAACAAAAATTTCTTTTTAACCTAAATAAAAAAATTATTTTCAATTTATTTAACAATTCTTTTTTTTATTAATTAAGAAACAATTGAAACTTTTTTTTTCCAAAATTTTATCTAAATCAAAATTATTTCAAAAAAATGTATTTAAAAACAATTTTTTTTTTAATTTACTATACAATAAAATTTTTAATTTTTTTAATTTAAAAATAAAAAAAATTTACTAATAATTAAAAAAAAAATTTTTTTTCCATTTTTTTTTTTAACTCAAGTAAAAAATTATTCTTAAATTATGTAACAATTTTTTTTTTTTTAAATTATGTAAGAACTCAATTTTATTTTATTTCAAAAGTTATAGTTAAAGTTATTAAAACAAAAAACTTTAAATTTAAAAACAAAATAATTTTTTTTTTTAATACATATAATAAAAATGTTACATTAAGCTACGAAAAAAAATTAATGAAAAATTTAAAAATTATTTTTTTTATTGCTGCTGATTTAAAAATAATTGTTAACAATAATTATAAATTAAAAAAAAAAAATAAATACAAGTGTAACAATCTTCAATTGCAATATTTTCAACAATTTTTTTTTTTTTGTTATAAAATTAATTTAAAGATTTGCTTAAAATTTGTATTTTGCGTACAAAAAAAAATTATTGAAAATTTCTAGTTAAAAAATATTTTTTAAAGTATGTTTACAATTATGCAAAGCTAGCAATATTTAGCTATTTAAAGCTCAATTGAATATTTTCATTCAGCTGTAAAGATTTTTTTTTTGCTGCTACTTATGCATGTTTACTGTAACACGCAGACAATTTTCGCCCCTCTGCATGTATGTGTGTGTGTGTGTGTGTATGTGGCCAGGTGATGTGATTTATTGCATTGTGGTAACTTTTAGGTATCGCACTGTAAGCTCTCACAGTGAGCGAGGTGCGTGTTGTCTCTGTATATGCGAGTAAGTGTGTGTGTGTGTCTGTGTGTGTTGCGTTCTCTTTTTCGCTTAAGAGACAAACCGCTAATTTGTTATCATTTATCACCATGCTGAGGCGTGTGTGTGTGTGTGTGTGGCATGCGTGCCCTCAGTATATATATGTGTGTATGTGTGTGTGTAAACAATTTGTAAATGTGTTACATTTAAACCCTAAAGTAAAGTAAGTCTCTGCGCTCGTCTCTAACGCTGCGTGCGTCGCATCGTTTGTCGTTGCGTTGCTATTTTTCTTCTGATTTTGTCATTGTGATAAATACTTTGACGTCGCAAAAGATGAAAAAAAAAACAAAAAAAAAAAAGCAAAAATAAATAAATGGCGAATTATTAGTTATAATAAATTAATAAGGCAAAGCTGCTCATACCTCTCACTCTAAGTCTTCTCACGCTCTCTCTCTCTCTCTCATACTTACTCACTCTTTTCTCTCTTTCCCTCCCTCACTCTGTCTGCCGCTGACTAACTTGATGCGATTTTTGTCGTGTTTGTGCAGCTGAAATGTTGTAGATTTCCTGCTTTTCCTATATTTTGGAGAAGCTTTTATTGTATTATTCTAGGTCGCTGTAATATATGTTGAAGAAAAAAAATTCT
Organism: Zaprionus obscuricornis; assembly: GCA_037044475.1. NCBI lineage: Eukaryota > Metazoa > Arthropoda > Insecta > Diptera > Drosophilidae > Zaprionus > Zaprionus obscuricornis. The sequence goes on along the minus strand of JBAMBR010000190.1, from coordinate 50,604 downwards.
TGAAAAACGAGAAAATAAATTTATTTATGGCATGACGTATATTTCATAAACTTGCAATATTTAACATTAAGTTTTTCATACAAAAAATTAATTTTCAAGCGATAATTCCTATGGCAGCTATATGATATAGTTGTCCGATTTGAACCAAATTTGATAGACCAATATAAGTCTCTGATATACTTGAATCCTGCAAGTTTTTATCCCCATAACTCAATAAATTGTAAAATTTTTCATACAAGGAATAAATTTTCCATCGATCCTTCCCATGACAGCTATATGATATAGTTCTCCGATTTGACCCAAATTTGATAGACTTATATTAATCCCTGCTATACTTGAATCCTGCAAGTTTTATTCCCATAACTCAATAAATTAAAAAGTTTTTCATATAAGGAATAAATTTTTAACCGATAATTCCTATGGCAGCTATATGATATAGTTCTCCGATTTGAACCAATTTTGATAGACTTCTATTAGTCCCTGCCATACTTGAATCCTGTAAGTTTTATCCGTATAACTCAACAAATAAAAAAGTTTTTCATACAAGGGATAAATTTTCCGTCGATCCTTCCCATGACAGCTATATGATATAGTTCTCCGAATTGAACCAAATTTGATAGACTTCTATTAATCCCTGCTATACTTGAATCTTGTAAGTTTTATCCGTATAACTCAACAAATAAAAAAGTTTTTCATACAAGGCATAAATTTCCAGTCTATCGGTCCTATGGCAGCTATATAATATAATGATCCAATTTGTCTCTTTTCGACATAAATATAACTTCAAGAAATAAGAAGTCTATATGCAAGCTTTCAATCAAATAGCATTAAAATTTACAAGTAATCAACATATCGTTCAATACTGATCATGAATATATATAGTATTAGACTACATATTAAAATCAAAGTTCACTTTGAAAAAAAAAAAAAAAACAAAAGAATTCTCGATATTGACATCGAAGCGTTATTTATCATACATTGTTTTTAATGTCAATACTAGGGTAACAAGCAATGAAAAGTAAATTCATCGACAGTAATTTTATTTTAAAGAAAATAATTTAAATATTCTAAATTAAACAAAAAATGTCGAGCAAATATCTGCTGGCATTCACTGTAGGTGCAGCTGGTGCATTATTGCTAGGTTATTGCATTTATTACGATCGGAAACGTCGTGCGGATCCTCAATATAAACGTAAAGTTCATGAACGTCGACAAAAATTAGATCATCAAGTGTTGGAAAGATGTACATGGAACAACAACAACAACAACAACATCAACATCAACAACAACAACAACAATGGGTTCACATGCCGGCATTAGCGGTGTTAATGTATTAGAATTGGCCGATCATGAAATAATTCAGCATTATTTTCAAAATGAAATAAAATTGGGTGAAGAACTTATTAAAATGGGCAAATCAGAAGATGGTCTCGTTCATATGGCAAATGCTATAATGTTATGCGCTCAGCCAGAAAGTAAATCAAAATTTTCTTAAATCATCTAGATTTGTTCAAATTATAAGTATTCCATAGATCATAGACATTCAATTCTTTATAGATATTCAATTTTTGGCGATGTTCGAGCAATAATTTATAGCATCTTGCAATTTAAAGTCTCTGCTCGTCGTAAAGTATCCGTAAATTCTCATATACCAAAGGATGTACTGACAGATGAACATTGTTCCATCAAATCGACTGTAGCTTCTGAGCAAGACTATATACTTCGGCTATATTAAAGCGCGATCCTACATTTCTAGCTGTCATAAAGTTCGTATAACTTCTGTACCTCGGATAACGGATATACATATTTCCTTGGAACTAATAAGTAAAATTTCATGAAATTTTTTACTATATTTATATAAGCAGAAAATAGAAAAAGATTCAAATTTTTCTGTCTGTTTACATTAGAAATTTTATTTTCAAAAAATATATGTTTTTGGTTATATACAAAGCCAAAGGATACGTAAAAATTTTGCGTATAAATTGTACAAAATATTTTTAGCTGTTTTTGATCAAAATACTTGTTACATTATATTTAGCGCATAGACTTCATTTGTTTTTGTATATTTGAAATCCTTCGTGAATGTCGCGCTTCAAGATTTATTTTGATTGATCGGGGGGTGGGGAGGGTGAAGTCAAAGTGTTGCATCTTCAGTGGTGCTGCTATCATAGTTGATATTATAACGCAAATCATGATAACTAACCATCAATGGCTGATATATATCCAGCGGTAATGTTTGTAACAATGTTCGGATTATTGTTGTTTCCGATTCGAGGGATAATAACATTGCATTGATTAAATGTTTAACCCCATTTGGCATATTGCCATCATAAACAAACTTTTTACACATTTCCAATTCAATTTGAAAATATTTTCGTATGGTAAAATTATGCATTAGTTCACCATTAATGGTACTGATAGCCCAACGTTTATTAAATCCAGCATCCTGTTTAGCATAACGTTCACGTTGACGACGTTCATAAACACTACGTTTATAATTAGGATGAGAGCAACGTTTATTATCAAAATAAACGCAATATCCAATTATCATGGCGCTTCCTACGCCCGTAATAATTTTCATAATTGATGGCATGGTTGGTTGATGTTTCAATCGTATGAGATAGATAACTTCCTCAAGTATTATTTTGCTCTCGCGTAGCTCCTAGAATAAAAAAAATAAAAATTAAAAAAAAAAACTGGAAAAGTTTTTTTAGGTACACAATTGTGTAAGAATTGTATAAGAATAAACTATAAATTCTACATTTCAGCTTGTACAAAATTTTGTTATATAAATTTGGCCTACTACGTATATCCTATAATTTCCATAAGAACAAATTATGTTCAAATTGAGTTTTTCTCTAAAAAAAACTTTTGAGTTTCTTAAACTATTACAATGAAACCATGAGGATTTGGATTTGATATTGTCTAACATATGTTTTGCAAAATTTAGTTCAATTCGGATAACTACATCTTATAGCTGTCATAGGAAGGTTCGGTCCTAAATTCAGTTCTTGTATGAAGAACTTTTTTATTTATAAGGCTATGCCAATGAAATATACAGTACTTTGTCTTAGTAATGTCTAACACAAGTCTGCCAAATTTGCTTAAATTCAGACTAGTCAATCCTGTAGATGCCATAGGAATAATCGGTCCTAAATTCATTTTTTCTATGAAAAACTTTTTTGTTTGTTATACAATTGGACTGAAACCAACAAGACTTTGTCTTAGTAATGTGTAATACAAGTCTGCCAAATTTGCTTCAATTCAGACTATTCAATCCTGTAGGTGTCATAGGAATATTCTGTCCTAAATTCATTTTTTCTATGAAAAACTTTTTTGCTTGTTATACAATTGGACTAAAACCAACAGTACTTCATCTTAGTAATATGTCTGCCAAAGTCTGCCAAATTTGCTACAATTCGGTGCAGTAGATCCTGTAGATGCCATAGGAAGAATCGGTCCTAAATTTAGTATTTGTATGAAAAACTTTTTTGCTTGTTTAGCTATTGGGTTGAACCAAACAGGACTTTGTCTCAGTAGCAGAAGTTTCCCAAATTTGCTTAAAATCGGACTACTATATCATATATCTGTTATTAGAACAACCAATTGAAAATTATGATTATCTGCTCTCCAATGCTTAACATTTTTTTTTTTTTATTTTATTAAGCTGTGAAAATTTCTAAGAAATGCATTTAAAAATTGTAGTATAGAAATTTATATATATAACAATGATGTAACAAACTTATGTCTAACTCTCACTTTCTCTTTCTATTTCATTGCAGGTAAGAAAAATACCAAGAAAAATACGAAAATTAATACCAGCTGCTGTTTGGGTCAAACTCTGACAATCTTAAGATCCTTTTGCAGTGTCCCAGTGCGCCACGATCTTAAAGTGAAGGTTTCATTTTTTATTTGTAATTTTTTGTTTTTTTTTTTTGTTGCACAACTTTAATGAAAAACTTGTGAATGAGTATGTGTAATAGTGGGCGTACAATTGTGTGTGTGTGTGTGTGTGAGGGCGTGACTGTTTGCCATTTGGTTGTAAGCTCGAAATGAGCATATGCATATTTCATAAGACCTTTTTTCTTTTCTCCTTTCTTACATTTTCTCTTTTACACTGTTTCTCTGCAATTCTTTGCGCTCTCAAGTTATGTTCAAAATTTTTACTACAACTCTGTTGTTGGCCGTTGGCCCATAAAAGAGAACTTATAAGAAACTGCAGAAATTGTTTGCCGAAACACACACACACACATACACACATTTGCAGTGAATAAAAATAAAACAAAAGATGAGGGTGGAGAGGATGTAGAGAAATCAGCAAAAAAAAAAAAAAAAAAAAATTGTGATGTGTCCATAACGAAATTTTTTGCTGCCGCCATTTGCCGTTTGAAATTTCCTTTTCTTACCGTAATTTGTCGGTGATTCATTTTTCTGTTTCTCATTTTTTTTTTCCTCATTTTCATTTTTCATTTTTTTTTTTTTTTCTTCCTTCATTTGCCTTGCAATAGCAGCAGTACTACTACTACTACTGCTACTACTAGTACTACTAGTATTATTATTTCTTAGCCGCATCCTCTTACTCCTCCAAAAATAAAGAAAAAGAAAAAAAAAAAAATAACTTGCAAACATTTCTTATTGTGTTGCTCTTTATGCCGCACTTGCTCTCTATTAAATGCTTCTTGGCACTACTATTTGAGATTCCGACTACTGCCACTACCACTACTGGCAACCCACTTGTCAAAGCCCTAGGGCAACATTAAGAGCAAACACGATAAAACATGTTTACTTTGACACGTCGCAGTGCGAATACTCTCTTTTTTTTTTTTTTTTGCATGCATGGAGAATGTCTTCTTGAAATTAATTCTCCAGCTACTTGGCATTTTTTGTTGAACCGGTTCACTGAAATTATATATTACATACATTACATATATGTGTGTGCAGTATGATGTGCTTGAAATTTTTTGCATTATACACAGCTATAAATATATTTTTAGACTGAACCACTTTGCTGAACCGGTTCAGAGAAAACTAAAACTTTCTCATATATAAAAAGTTTACAGCATATAGAATATTATTTACACCAATGAGTATATTTCATCAGCGAACGATTTGCTGATTTGTTCGGAGAAATGCAGATTAGTTATATTTTGGAAATTTTCGAATATCAAATTTAAGCATTATTTCTTCCGGTTGAGCATATTACTTGACTGAACCATTTGCCGAACCGGTTCAGTGAAATGTGATGCATGCATATGTAAGTAGTTCTCACTACATAAAAGCTCGAATATAAGCAGCATTATGCACATAATATAAATACATTTTTATAATTGAACCATTTTGGGAGCCGGTCTCAAGTTGCAATTTTTTTTTTTTTTTTTTCAGTAAATTCACTTCTTCATCATTTTTTGTTAAATGTTGTACATACATAAGCAAAAATTTGTATAGCACCGACTCTATAAAATGAACCACGAATTGAAGCCGGTTCACAAGCCTTCTTTTTCATTCATTTTTTTTTTCAGCAAATTAATATGCCATAGCAAGCATTAAAGCATCACAAAATAAAGCTACTTTCAGCTGGCTCACTAGAGCACACGTCAGCGTAGCAGAGAAATTTTACCTCTCTAGCATTTTGCTTTACACCACATTACATAGTTACGTTTTTCTCCTTCATGCTTTCAGTTTTTTTTTTTTCGTGTTTTTTTTGTTTGCTCATTTCCGTAAGTGTGCACAAATTTCGCGTGCTCTCCAATTTTGCGTCCGTCGGCTCAAAATATTTTTTGTTCCCTTCTTTTCCCGCTCGTTGCTTGCTTGGTGTTTTGTTTTTTTTTTTTTTTCGGGAAGAAGTATGATCATTTATAGCGTGACAAAAAGTGATGTCATAGATATATATACGAACAGTAAGTGTGAGATGTGTGAAGGTAGCTTCAGCCATGCATGGTTCATTTGTGTGTGTGTTTGTTGTGTGTGTGTGTGTTTGTTTGTGATGATGAGCATACAAAAGGAAGTGAATGAAAGGAGAAGTCATGCAAAGTAGATCTGTTTCAATGCTTGAGCCAACCAACAACAACAAAGCAAGAAAACAGTAAAAGAAGAGACAAAAAAAGAAGTAAGAAACGAGTTGGAGCGTTGTTATAAAACCGTTTAGTTCAAAAAATGAATTCAGATATTTATTCTGCTCGTCGTCACTTGCAGTTTGAAGTTGGAGCAGAAAAATTTCAAAAATCGTCTCTGTATCGAACCGCGGACCTCATGCACGCGAGTTCAACCCTTAGAAGCACTGAGCCACGCTCTTCACAAGTGTGAGAAACACGAAGTAAATGTTGCCGTCTTATGGGGTGAACAGCAACTTTTGAAATTTGAATTGTGTATAACTTCCATGTTTATTATCCGATCTGTACCAAATTTGTACACAACGTCCAGATACATACTTGAACTTTGTACCAAAATTCAGTTCTGTAGCTTGGCTGGGTGTGGGTGAAGTGGTGTGTTCAAAATGGTTTTCATCGATTTGTGGAGGCGGAGGGGGCGTGGCAAAAATCCAAAAGTCTTGATCTGCCTGCAAACACTACAAACACTATGCAAAAAAAATGAAGTCTCTATCTCTTATAGTCTCCGAGATCTGTGTGTTCATACGGACGTACAGACGGACAGACGGACAGACGGACAGACGGACAGACGGACAGACGGACATGCTCCAATCGACTCGACTGTTGATCCTGAGTCAGAATATATATACTTTAGAGGGCTCGCGACGCCTCCTTATGGTGTCACACACATTTGCTCTTGTCACTAACCCATATATACTTTGGTTCCCAAGGTAATTTGAGTATAAAAATACTACAAACAAAAATGAAGCATGAGGAAAAAAAAAAAATAAATAATTGAAAGCTTCATTTAAATAAACGGTAAATGATACTCTGTAATTTTTTTTATAATATTTGTTTTTTTTTCTGAAATCTAAGGTGAAAATTTTGGATTTAATTTTTTTTTTTTGCAATAGTTGGAAAATTTTTTATTTATTTTTATTTTTTTTAATTTTTTTTTTGATTAATGCAAAAAATTTAAATTAAAAAAAAAATTTATTGCTATTATCAGACAGAGAATTATAGACAATTATTACTTGTAGTTAAAAATAAAATTGGCCAACGACTCATTTTGATGGGTATAACAAAAGGTAAAGAGTAACAATTGCAGAAACACACACACACACATGAAATACACAAACACACACACACACACAGACACACAAGTATATGTATACATGTGTCTCTGTGTGTGTGAGCAAGCGTACGTTGAGTGCAACTCATGTATTTATGAAGTGTCAACAGCTTCGTCATGATGTATGGGACCTTAAGCTATCTGTTCGCATACACGGCACACCTGCAACACACACACTCGCACACACATACAGAGAGAGCGAAAGAGAGACCACATATATATATGTATGTGTTTGCATGTCTTGTCGCAGTTTTTCCTTTGGAAAAGAAAAGAGAAATTTTGTGTGCGTTTTTCGGGGTTCTTATGCAGCTGCTTAATAGGTTTTTGTGCAACTGAAGATTTGTTTGCCTTGCAATGCGTTTTTATCCTTTCTACACTCTCTATCTATCGCTATCACTCTCACACACATTGCAAACACATTTATAAGCAATTAGCATGATATTTAGCCAAAAAGCATAGGGTAGCTTATCTGTGTAGCATATTCAAAGCATTACATTGCACTGCCACTGCCACTGCCACTGCTACTGCTGCTGTCAGCGACTACTCTTTTTTTTTTGTTTTGTTTTTTTTCGTTTCTTTCTTTTTTGCTTCATTAAAAAGTTGTTAATTTGCACCTGAAGCATCATCATTGAAAAGGTTTTTTTTTTCTCCTCTTTTGCTTTTCTAACCCAAATCATATTCGGGGTTTTTTTTTTGTGGTTATTTATATGACAAAAATGTTGAGGTAATGCCTTGCGGGTTGCTTGATTTGCTTGTTGGTTGAGCTGTGGATAATTTGAATTTATTCAATTTTTTGTGGCATTTTTTTATCTATGATTTGTACGTAATAAACTTGAATGGAATTTAGCATCGATATTTAGCGAATGTTTTTTTCGTCTCCTATTAA
>JBAMBR010000190.1:0-40000 GCA_037044475.1 Zaprionus obscuricornis | reverse complement strand
TGACTCTCTGAAGGAGACTGAGACACAGAGAAGTAGATTAAGGCGCAGGCAGCGACGATGATGTGGAAGAAGACTGATATAAGGCAGCTGAAGAACTGAGACTGAGAGTGATGCTGATGCTGAGGCAAAGACAGAGACTGCAGTTTGAGGTTGAGGCTGAGGTTGATGCTAAGACGGAGGCTGAAACTGAGGCTGAGACTAAGACGAAGAGATGACACTGAGAATGAGACAGCAACCAGTGCCGCAAGGGAATGAAACGTGTGAAAATCAAAAGCCAAGCAAAGGATTTACAGTGGTGCAAAGCGTGTTATGTGAAAATAACTAAAACTGCTTTTCACTAATTATATTATTTTGTTTATGTTAATTATTTTTATGAATTTTTTTTTTATTATTTTAAGTATTTAAATTATTTTTAATATTTCAATTATATTTAATAATTTATTTATTTTTTTTTTAATTATTTTACTTATTTTAATTATTGTAAATATTTTAATTATATTATTTATTTTAATTATTGTAAATATTTTAATTATATTATTTATTTTAATTATTTTAATTATTGTAAATATTTTAATTATATTATTTATTTTAATTATTTTAATTATTTTAATTATTTTAATTATTTTAATTATTTTAATTATTTTAATTATTTTAATTATTTTAATTATTTTAATTATTTTAATTATTTTAATTATTTTAATTATTTTAATTATTTTAATTATTTTAATTATTTTAATTATTTTATTTATTTTAATTATTTTAATTATTTTAATTATGTTAATTATTTTAATTATGTTAATTATTTTAATTATTTTAATTATTTTAATTATTTTAATTATTTTAATTATTTTAATTATTTTAATTATTTTAATTATTTTAATTATTTTAATTATTTTAATTATTTTAATTATTTTAATTATTTTAATTATTTTAATTATTTTAATTATTTTAATTATTTTAATTATTTTAATTATTTTAATTATTTTAATTATTTTAATTATTTTAATTATTTTAATTATTTTAATTATTTTAATTATGTTAATTATTTTATTTATGTTAATTATTTTATTTATTTTAATTGATTTAATAATTAACATCACTTTTATAACTTTAATTATTTTAATTATATTAATTACTTTGATATTAATTATTTTATTTTAATTATTTATTTTAATTATTTTCATTTAAATATTTTAATTATTAGAATTAATGAATTTTAATTGTTGAAAATTACATTAAAAATTGAAAGATAATGACAATTTAATTTTTATTATGTTTTATATATGTGTCGCACCACTGTGCCTGTCGTAGTGTGGTCGACAAGCTGCATTTGCTGTTGACGCTGTTGCACTTAATGAATGCCGCCCCAGGGCCGAGTTAGCGCCAACGCACTTATATCATTTTCTTGGGTAGTGCAAATAAATTATACGGAAATAATTTCATTTAGTTTGTGCAACCAAAAAGTGGCAGATGGCAGTAGATGGAAAATGTTACGAGTGCACCTAAAGGGGACCACAGGGATACCTTTATTTTTAACTCTTTCTTCTTCATCACTCTCTGTCTCTTTCTATTTTGCTTGGTGTTAGTGTCTGCTGTTTCCCTTATTCGTTTTTGCTGTCAAGGATGACAGCATTTAATTCGAAATGCTGCTAAAAGTGTGTAATAGCTGCTTGCTTGAAATCAGTCCACAAAAATCTCTCACATTTTGCCCTGAATGAGAAGCACTTAACTCGTTTGGTTTGAATTCTCAAGGTTTTTCTGCTTTCGCTTTGCTTTTGCTTCGTATTCTCATCTAGTTGCCTGATCCCACTCCCCAAGGTTTTGGTTTGATTTGCGTTACGTATACGCAACGTATACACATTGATACGACATCCGTGCTCTTCCCTTAGCAAATAGCAAAAAGCAGCATAGACACAATGCATCTTGGGAATACAATAGACTGATGGCAGACAATCAGAAGAATCACAGAAGAGTATATCTTTTGCTTTTGTTACCCAAGGGCTGTGGGGAACTAAATAGTATTCTCTTTTAGCTTGAGTTGAGCTGGCAATGAGTCGAAATGAATTGAATTGAATCTTTAAGCAAATTAGATTAGTGTTTATATTCAGGCAACATTTTCCCAAAGCAGCATGCATCTATTGGAAGGAAGATTTCTTGGAAGAAGTCCTGTATGGAGATAGATTTGTCGATTTTTGTTGAGAAAAGATCTATCGGAGAAACCTTATTTGGTGGAGGAACTCCCACGAGAATATTTGTTGGCAGAAGAAGATCTGCTGGAGAAAGATTTCTTGAAAGAATATAAGTTTGTAGTAAGATCCGTTGGAGTGAATCTGTCGGATTACTTCAAGAATGTTCAATTGATAAGAATTTTCCGAGAGATAATTATCTCCAGCAATCTCTATAGCCTAAGAAACCTAGAGAAAGATTTTATGAAAATTGTATCCTCTAAACTCTTTGTTCCCCATTAATTTGTTTTTAGCTTTAAATTTTTGGACCAATTTATTCTTTTCTAGTGTTAACTTTCTTTATGGTTTTTCTTCTTTTTTTTTTGTTGCTACCTTTCCAACAATTCCAACATGTCTTTTTCTTTAACTTATTTGCAATTTTCTTTTTCTTTTTTTTTGTTTTGTTTGTTGCATTGTAGAAAGTCCATTTGAATTTGCCACTTGCCCTGACGCCTGCCACACAGCAATTGCCAAACGAAACTTTTTTTTTTTTTTCGTTCCTTCTTTTCACATTTTGCACATTTCGGTTTTTGTTTTTTTTTTTCTACTATTTTTATTTTATTTGTATTTTTAGATTTTGTTTTTTTTTTTTTTTTGTTTTTCTTTGAAATTCAATAAAATCAACCGAAATTGGTAGTCGAAATAGTAGCATGTCTCTCTTTCTATATATATATATATATATCGAATAGTATATAAAGTATATTGAGTGGTCGCCCGAAAAAACCGCATGGGTTGCCTTAAATTGTTTTTCGACAAATGCCGTGTTGTGTTTGAGAGAGAGAGAAAGAAATTGAGACTGAGAGAGAAAGAGAGAGAGAGAGACACTAGTCGAACACATTTTACAACTCGACTGAAGTGCTTAATTACATACACACACACACACATCTACAGTAGACTGTAGAGTAGAGGGAGAGCGAGAGAATGCGGAGTACGGGTACGGGAACGAGGCGTTAACAATGCCAAACAATGCGCAAATGGGCAAAATGAGAGAAGGCAAATAAATTCCGTGTGTTGCGGTATATGTTGCGCATAGCAAGAGTTGGAAGAACCTTTCGCATTGTGATACTTTCAGTTACAAAATCAAAACCGCAACAAAATAGCAGAAAACGAAAGAAAAAACAAGGGGGAAAAAAATGAAAAAAAAAAAATGGAAAAAAAAAACAATGCAATAGAAATACTCGTAATACTATGTTATGTAGTAGTACTCCTACCCTATATAAACCCTTTCTATTACTTTTACATCTTTGCTTACTTCATTCGACGTATGCTTTTGCTTTTAGTTGGCCATTAGTCTTAATGACTTGCGAGTGCGAGTGCGGATGCGAATGCGGGTGCGAATGCGAATGCGAGTCGGAGTCCGAGTCGGAGTGCCAAACAAATAGTCAAGGCTTCCCTGAATGAGTTGTAGAATGTGAAGCGTCAAGAAAGTCCTAAGAAACTATTTAGCTTCAAAAGTTTTTTTTTTAAGAGAAAGACAGACGAATAGACAGACAGAAAAGAGAGAGAGAAAGAGAGACGAACGACGCGATTCCAAAAAGAATTTCTACAGGCAACTGAAAATAAACAGCTTCCAGTCTTTTAATTCTTTTCGTTTCTTTTGTGCTGCGAATTCATTGTCCGTTTAAAGTTGTTTGTTCTTCTTCTTCTTCTTTTTTTCAGCTTTTTTTTTTTTTTTTTTTGTTCGTCGTCAAACTAATCATGTTTATGCACTGTCGCATAACATGATAATGACTTTCATTAAGATATTTTTGTATTTTTTTTTTTTTTTGGAATTATTTTTGGAAAACTTATTGCTATTTCACTAAAAGTCAAAAGAGATTAGAAAAAAAGAGACAGAGAGAGAGAGAGAGAGAAAGGGAGAGGGAGAGCATGAAAGTTAGAGTTAACATATAAATTAAGCAATGATATTGCGTTTTCAGGATAATTTGTATAGAGATAAAGCTAGATTATCCTGGCAACGGAAAATTTTAAGAAAAATAAGAAGAAATTAAAAATTGCAGAAAGTCTAGAAAATTTAGAATATTAATCATTTTCGAACAGTTTTAGTTTCGTCCAAAATATAGGATAATTTTTTTTTTTTTTTTTTGTGGAGCATAATTTATTTTCCAGACAAAATACAATTTTTTTTTTTTTTTTTGGAGAATTACAGAAAAAGTAAAGTAAAAGGCTGAGTGCGATTTGGCCAGAAATTAATTCAAGGACGTTTAATAAAATTAAAAATAAATCCATGCATTTTCAGGATATTTCAGGCGTAGTGACATGAAATTTAAGAAGCATTTTTTTAAGCTGCCTGCACTTCAAATGAAAAAGCTTCAGCTGCAGAATCATAATTCGCATAAAATATCATAAGAAGCGATTACGCATAAACCTGACAGCTGTCTGTTTATTTTGCATGTGTCTCTCTCTCTCTCTCTCTCGGTCTCTCGGTCTCTCTGTCTCTTGTATGCTGCCTGTCGCCTCTTTTTGGTTATGTCTTTGCAATTCTCTATTGTGCATGGTTTGTCTATCCACCAACTGTTTCTCTGATTCAGAGTCTATTTATTTGCAACGTTGCGAAATTATAAACAGTTAAAAGTTTACGCATCTTGCCAAGCAACAACTTCACATTTTAATTCCACTTTTCATAAGAACGGTAATTTTTAATGAGCAGCCACAGCAGCCACAACAGCAGCCACAGCCAAGAATATCATTATTGCCATTGCCATCATCATCATCATTATTATCATTATTATGATGTTCATAATGCTATTCGTTGTCGTTGGTAACAACATGATTATGATGAAGAAGTGCACAAAACTGAAGCTGAAGCTGTAGATGGCAGCTTGAAGCTCCGGCTGCTTTATCATCATGGTTGCCCGGTCCCGCCTTCCGTTCACGCGATGCATCCTGCTGCTGATGCCGCTGGTGCTGCTAAAGTCATGGAGCAAGTGCAGCTGCCAGGGCAGGCGAACGTAATGCTCGTACGCCCGCGTTTTTTTTTTTTTTTGTTTACGACAATGAAAGCAGCGCGCCAACATCCTGCAAATGCGCCTTGTTTCTGCCAAACCGAGTCGTACTGCTGCTTTTTCTCTTGCTGTTGGTTGCTGCTTGCACTCACTTCATCATTCATATTTCTTTCACTCTCTTTCTCTCTCTCTCTTTCTCTCCCGCCTGTATGCTCCGGAATTGCTTCCCGCTTTACGTTTCAGCTACAGCTTCAGTTTCAGTTTCAGTTCCAGCAATTCAGCTGCACTTAACCCATTTTTATACCCTGCATTGTTTCCCTTAAGGCCTAACGAGTTTGCCAGACTTCATTTCTGATATGAGGATGAGGATACTTATCGAATTAGAATTTCGATTCAGGTTCCATAACTAAATTTCATGGATAAGCTTTAACCTCAATTTCACTTCCAGTTCCATCAGTTCCAATTTTAGTTACTCTATAAATTTACATGTTGAGTTCCATGATGATTAGTTCATATTTACTCTTTTTCTATAGTTTATCCAGTTCACAGTTCACATAGTTCCACTTATACATCGATCTTAATTACGAGTTCTATTTCCATAATTACAGTGTTATTTACAGTTCAAACTTTAGTTCCAATTTCCAGTTCTCTAAGTTCATTTACTATTCACATCTTTATTCCGCTGCTTGTTACAGTTACAGCAATGGCTCCCGTTCCACTAATAGTTCTAGTGCCTCTAATAGCTCTAGTTCCATTTTCATCTCTAATTCTAGTACCACTGCTAGTTCCAGTGCATCTGTAAGTTCCACTTAACGGGCTAGTCGCATTTCAAGTACGAGTTTTAGTTCCACTACTAGTTCCAGTTCAACTGCTATGTAGATCCAGTTCAACAACGAGCTTCAGTTCCACTACTAGTTCCAGTTCCTAGTTAGTTACAATTCAATTAATGCTTCAATTTTTATTGGTAATTCTAGTTCCACTATTAGTTCTACTTCCACTGCTTGTTCATTTTTTTTTTGCTAATTCTAGTTCCACTACTAGTTCCAGTTCAACTGCTATGTAGATCCAGTTCAACTACGAGCTTCAGTTCCACTACTAGTTCCAGTTCCGGTTCCAGTTCCAGTTCCATTATTAGTTACAATTCAATTAATGCTTCGATTTTTATTGGTAATTCTAGTTCCACTACTAGTGCCAATTCCACTACTAGTTCCACCTCCACTGCTTGTTCAATTTTGATTGTTAATTCTAGTTCCACTACTAGTTCCAGTTAAACTGCTATGCAGATCCAGTTCAACTACGAGGTTCAGTTCCACTACTAGTTCCAGTTCCAGTTCCAGTTCCATTAAATTAAGTTCAATTACTAGTTCAATTTTCTATTGCTAACTCTAGTTCAACTACAAGTTCCAGTTCCACTACTAGTTCCAGTTCCACTACTAGTTCCACTTCCACTGATTGTTGAATTTTGATTGTTAATTCTAGTTCCAATACTAGTTCCAGTTCCACTAAAAAGTTTAACTACTAGTTCTACTACAAGTTTCAGTTTCTCTACTAGTTCCAGTTCCACTACTAGTTCCAGTTCCATTAAAAAGTTCAACTACTAGTTCAATTTTTTATTGCTATTTCTAGTCCCACTTCTAATGCCAGTTCAACTGTTAGTTCCAGTTCAACTACAAGTTTCAGTTTCTCGACTAGGTCCAGTTGCACTATTAGTCTCAGGTTCGCTGACAGGAACAAGTCCCACAACAAGTTCCAGTTCAATAGATATTGCTAATTTTAGTTCCACAACTAGTTCCAGTTCAACTACTAGTTCCACTTCCACTGATTGTTCCACTAAAAGTTCAACTACTAGTTCAATTTTCATTGCTAATTCTAGCTCCACTTCTAATGCCAGTTCAACTACAAGTTTCAGTTTCTCTACTAGTTCCAGTTGCACTATTAGTCTCAGGTCCGTTGACAGGAACAAGTCCAGTAGATATTGCTAATTTTAGTTCCACTACTAGTTCCAGTTCAACTATGGGTCCTAGGTTCACATCAAATTCTAGTCCTAGATCCTATTCCTCCAATAGTTCCACTTGTAGTTCAACTTTACAATCTAACTACAATTCAACATATACATATTTTACAGGGTCTGCAGCAAGCAATGCATATTTTACAATATTTACTTGGTGTGTGTGTGTGTGCGTTTATTTCTTCTTCTTCTTCTTCTTCTGTTTTTTTTTTTTTTTTTTTGGTCGCGAGTAGCTGAACTGAAGCTGAATAGCATAATTTGCACGCATTCGGTGTAGTCGTTTAGTAATTTTCATAAATTACCCTTCACACGCACACAAAGGCGCCAAGGCGAACAGAGAGACGCGGCACAAAAACAGAACAGACATAAAACGAGATAGAGTCAAAGTATGAAAGAGAGATAGAATGATAGTAAGAGATACGATACAGAGAAAGAGGTTAGCGGAACGTGTTGGTGAAAAAAAAAAAAAAAAAAAACAGATTTACAGGGATTTTACTCGCTTACAAACACAGCTACAGATACAAATTATCATTATCGGAGCACTCCTTGAACCTCGACGTAGCGCGATGCAAACAAATTCATTTTAAATGATTAAATAATTGCACAGATTTTCGCAATTTCTCTAGCGAAAAATATGCCAGCAGTAAAAAAATATATATATATACAGACTAATAGATATGTATACACTGTTATAAATAGATTTATATATATGTATATTAAGTTTTGGTTTCGGTTTCCGTTGATAATTAGCAAAAAAAAAAAATATTAAAGTGAATTTTTGTGTATTTTTTCCTACAATAGTAATTAGGCAACATAATGGGCCTTTCGGCCTTTATATGACCTCGACTATTTTGTTGAGTTTACCGAGTCTAAATTATTTGCAATTTCCTTATATACATATAATAGTTGATAAAAATATTCTTTGAAGATATCAGATATCATTGAATAAGTTAAGCAATGATTTGTTCAGCTTATTATTATTATTAGGTGGCACTACAAACCCATTTCGGGTTTTGGCCGACCTCAGCGTCTCCCTCCAGGCGCCACTGCTCTTCGCGCGCCTCCTCCTCCAATTGGAAATACCCAGTAGATTGAGGTCCTGCCTCTACTTGGTCCTTGCATCGGAGATTTGGTCGTCCCCTTCGTCGTCGCCCGTAGTCGAATCTCGCTTCGAATACCTTTTGAGCTGGAGATTCTTCATCCATACGCTCGTGGTTCATTCGAATGCGAAAGTCGTCCCCAATCCGAACGGGACCGAAGATCTTGCGAAGAATTTTTCTCCAAGCACTGCTGCATCTGTCATTGACACTACCCATGCTTCTGCGCCATATAAGAGCACGGGTAGGATGAGTGTCTAATTTTGTTCAGCTTAGCTTAGTTTTTTATTTGATAATTTCATATAAATATTTTAGATAGCTTTACGCTCTATATGACGTATAGGAATTAGTGCAATTATATTTTTGGAGATACGGGGAGATACTTAATTTTCAACAAGTTCCAATTATACAAAAAAATAAGCTGCATTGTTGCTATATTTTATAATATTGGAGTCATAGTATCATATTTTGGAGACAAAGGAAACTTCTTGGAGCAAGTGATGCAGCTTTTTTTTTATCTCTTAGTTATATAACTTATGAGTTTTCAATTTTTACACTATATGATATCGGATGCCACCAAATAATTTATCAAATAAATTTTTTTCTATAAATAATTTACTGGTTTTTTTTTCCATTTGTTGCACAAACTTTATTTTTGGTTTATTAACATTAAAATTTCCATTACAATAATTTTATACAATTATCATATATCTATTATATTGCGCTACAATTCGATTTTCTTATCGGAATTTTGTGTGTGTATAAAATCAAAGCCTAAAAAATATTTAGATATAAATACTTGCAAATTGCTAGAAAAATAGTTTAGTATTTTGGACAGTTTTTTTTTTTTTTTTTTTTTGGGGAAATATGTGTAATGCTTTTTGTTGCTATAATTAAAAGTAATTGGTTTAATTCGTTGCAATTGGTAGAGTTTGTGCCACCACAAAACGTTCAGCTCCGTTAGTTTTTGTTCGTGCAATGCAAATACAGAGAGAGAGAGAGAGAGAGAGAGAGAGAGAAAAAGAGAAAGGAAAATACCAAAAATAAATAAATGAATAATTTTCGGTTGGTTGGACGTTCGGTCGGTCGCTTGGTCGGTTGACCCATGAATTAAAGTATTTTAAGAGAGGGTTGAATAGCAGTAGCTGCTGCTGCTGCTATAGCTGCTGCTGCTATAGTTGCTATTGATGCTGTTACTGCTGCTGTTGATGCAAGCGGCAACCCTAATGAAACGAGGACGCATCCGAGAGGCTGCCCCTGGATGGTTGGCTGCACTTCAAGTGCATTCAAGTGTACGTTGCGTACAATGCAACAGTTTCTAAAGTGGGTAAAACTCAAGTGCGGGTATGCCACAGATGCCGTGTGGTGCGATGCTCTGCACACCGTGTGGCCGCCCCACTGGTACCGGGATAAGTCATTTAACCAGGCAATTCTACTTGTTTTCTTATACAGTGTGGCAAATAATTTGCTAGTGTCAATTAATTGGCTTAATATGTAAACATATTTCTAATTGCAATTTGACTTATCGATAACAAATTATCGATATTGTATGGTTGGTTACTGTATGTGGGCAGAATGTTTTGTAAGTCATGTTTATTCTTTTATGTACATGCTTTCTATGCAATAATATTAAATTTACTTATCGATAACAATTATCGATAATGATTTAAGTCAGCAGAAAGTCTAGATATTTAATATGTTTTCTGATTGCCTTTTCTAAGGACAAGTCATAGCTTTTATTTGTTAATATCGATAACATTTATTGATAAATATTTATCGTTTATCGATATATCATGTTTATAGAAAGATAATAACAATTATCGATATTGTATGTAGGCAGATAATTTTGTAAGCTACATTTATTGTTATATCTACATGTTTTGTAAGCAATAATATTAAATTTACTTATCGATAACATTTATCGATAATGATTTAAGGCCTCATCAAGTCTAGATATTAAATATGTTTTGTGATTGCCTTTTCTAAGGACAAGTCATAGCTTTTATTTGTTACATTTAACATAACATTTATCGATAAATATTAATCGTTTATTGATATACCATGTGTACAGAAAGTTGAATTATACGCCGTATAGTCTTACTATGTGAAAGAAAATTAATCGATTATCGATAGCAATTATCGATATTTATTAAAAAAAAAAAATGTTATCGATGAACAAAAATCGATAGCCAGCACTGAATTTCACATTGAACTGCAGTTTTGTATGACAGACAGAAAATAATTTTAAATTATGATCGATAACAATAATCGATAAGCATTTTTTATTATATAAATTTAAATTTTTTAGTTATATCTAAATTAATCGATAACACATAATATTTGATTATTACTGATATATAAAAATTTTCACCACTGTCTTGCAAAAATATGATATGTGGAGGCTTCCATAGCGTATGCTCATATATTGATGTCATGCACACAAAAGATGCCAAAGTATTTGTCAATGTATCTTTGACTTTTTTCCACATATAAAACAGAAAGCAAAAAAAAAAAAAAAAAAAAAGTTCAAGAAAAGTAGAAAAAAAAAAACTAATGCAAAATGGAAATTTCAATTGATGAGAGATGAAAAAAAAAAAAAACTAAGGAAAGAAAAGAAAAGAATAGCAAGAAATAGAAAGATTTACAACACTTCCCACAAGTTTCTTGACAAACTGAAAAATTTTTAATTTATAATTTTTTATTTTATTTTTTATTTAATTTACACGCTTTGATTTTTTATATAGAGTCGTCAGAATTTCGATGTCTAGAAGTTTTACATGGAAAAACTATAATATTTTTCTAAGATTTCTCTAAGTGTATAGCTAACAAAAAAAAAAAAATGAAGAAAAATGTCAAAGTCTAGTCTTTGACTGTGCAAGAAAACTGATTGAATTTATGAAACGAAAATCTGTTAGCGAACGCAAAATGAAATTGCAATTTTTGCTCTATGACAGTGAAAAAACCAGTGAAACTGAGAACTAATTACTTTAACTAAGAAAGAGAAAGAGAGAGAGAGAGAGAGAGAATAGTATAGAGTTTCAATGCAATTAAAAATTTCACTCGAGTAAAAAAAAAAATATTGATTAAGTTAACTAAGAAAAAAGAAACAGAAAAAAAAATAAAAAATTTCAATATTTTTTTTTTTGCCTTTTGTTTTTTTTGCATCGAATAACTGACAACTACAAATTGCATGTTATATTCTTTAGTATTGCTGCTACTTCTTTTTGTTTCATCATCATCATCATCATCATCATCTTCGTGTGGTACAACTAATAGACTTCAAGCTGTCAAAAGTTGATTTAAAACTCGATACGATGATTTTCTTCATATGCAATAAGCTTAAATGAACTTCACAATTGCACAAAGTAACATAAACTGACCCGAAAACCTCATAGATTGTGGTTTAATATCTCCTACAACATGCATAAATATTTCAGCATAAATATTTCTTTTACAAATATTTTTTTTATTTTTTTTTTTTTGTGTGTAGATAGAAAAATATTTGCAACTTATGCTTAGTAAATGTTGCACAATTTCTGCTATTTTTTTTTATCATATTTTTTGACTTTCTCATCGTTGGTTCTCATTTTTCTGATACCCGGCAGTCAATGTAGACATGCAGGTATAATGATTGCATAGAACTAGATGGCATCCAGAACAATAGACAAGTGCAGCACATTCATCGGACTATTCAGAATCAAGAGCTTCATTACAGGAACTTTACGATTTAGGAATTCCAAAGACTCAGGAACTCTAGAAAATTCAGGTGGAATTTTCAACTGTTGTTTTGCCAATTGTTGATCATTGTGCGAGGCAGTTTTAGTTCATTCAGGAAGAGCTTTCAACAGTGTTTGAGGCAGCTTTAACCACGAAAACCTCCATTCCAGGGACTGCAAGACTCCAAGACTCAGAGACGCAGCAAAGCTCAGAAACTCAGGGAGAACTTTCAACTGTTTTTTGCCAATTGTTGATCATTGTATGAGGCAGCTTTAGTTCATATTGCAAAGAATACCATGAATAGCTCTATTACAGGGACTACAAGACTCCAAGACTTCAAGACTCCAAAACTCAGGGATGCAGGAGCTCAGAAACTCAGGGAGAGCTTTCAAATGTCATAGTTGCAGGCAGCTTAAGTTCATATTTCCACGAATACCATGAAGTCCATTATCAGGGACTGCAAGACTGCAAGACTCTGGGACGCAGCAGAGCTCAGAAACTCAGGAAGAGTTTTCAAATGTTTTTCGCCAATTGTTAATGGCAGCTGCTTACAGGCAGCTTTAGCTCATAGCCATGAAAACCAACCCTTCCCTCCCCCTAAATTTGCCTTTGAGACCTTTGGAAATATCTTTGAAATTTTGCTAAGCATCGCAGATCGAGAGTTTTATGATTTTTGTCTAAGCTATCGGGTATTTTAAAGTCGAGCATATATGCAGACAGCAGCATTTGTAGCTTGTTTTTATTATTATTTATTTTTTTTGCTACTATGATTTGTTGTAAGCTTTGCCACTTGTTATGGTTACTTAGAGGGTTAGAGTTTGCCAGAAGGGGGGGGAAGAGCAGAAGTTGCGGGGGGGAGGCAGTGCTAGAAAAGTCATCATATTTATGGCAATGTGTTGTCGTTGTTATTGTTGTTGCTGGCCAGAGGCAGTCAAACTTGAATTTATTATAGGATTTTGATGTGAAGAAGCAAGAGTGGCTAAAGAAAGAGACGAAAGACAACGCAGACAGAGACAGAGACAGCGATAGAGAGATAGCTGCGTTTAAGGCGCTGAGACTGCGACTAAGACATAGTTGAAGCAGCTGCTGCTGCTGCTGTTGCTGTTGCTGTTGCAGTGCACACTGAGCTTTTATCTGGGAATGCAAGTGCAGCCTGCTGACTGCTTGACTTGCTGCATGACTTACACTCAGCACTGACCCAGCAACAACTCCCTTAGCCCAACAGTCTACGATAGTCTCGTGTCTCAGCCCGTGTCTGTCTTGCTGCCATGCAACGAGCATTAGTCGCCGCTGCTGCTGCTGCTGTTGATGATGATGCTGCGTGCTGCTGCTGTGGCTGCTGATATGGCTGCTTGATGCTGTTGTTATTGTTGCTGTTGCTGTTGCTGCATTGTACGTTGCAGCATGCTTTGCTTATTTAGATGGCAGACGACAACGTTTTAGGGCCAAAAAGGACATGTAAGGAAGCGTGAGGCGCACAAGAATGAGCACGTTGAAATGATTACCTAAAGCAAACATAGACATGGCAGCAAACATAACACACGCACGCATACAGTGTGCTTGCCTATTGTTACAAAATGTTGGCCCCCTTGCTGCTGCTTCTTCTTACTACAAAAAAAAAAAATAAATAAATAAAAGAAAAAGATGATGATGATGATGATGATGATGATGATGGCTTGAAGGCTTAAAATGTTTCAACATATAAAGTAAAATTTCGAGGCAGGTGAGCGACTGTCTCTATGTGTGTGTGTGTAACTTGTTCTTGGGCACGCATGTGTGAAAAGAATGCAAAGACCGGCCGGCACACGCTACGTATACGTAATTTGTGTTCTCATTCTCATTCTCATTCTCTCTTTCACGTTCTCTCAATGTTTACTCGTTTTACTGCATATGTCTGCACTCAAAACTAGTGCAATTGCACAGTTTGCTGTAAGCTATATATATATCTATCTCTTTCGCTCTCTCTTTGATTGTGTGTGTGTGTGTTTGTTGTGTGCCTCAGAAGCACACTTGAAAAACGTGTGTGAACAAGGCACTTGATTGTGTTATTATTATTGTTTGAAGTGTTGCTTTCTGTTGCCGTTGTTTATCTGCATGCATTGTAACTGCAACTGTCACAAAGAGAACTTCTCATTGTCTGTCTGTCTGCCTGTCTCTCTGTCTCACTATCATCTCCTCTCTCTCTATCTCTCTCTCTCTCTCACTCACTCAACAATGCCTTGTGTGTTGCCCTTTGCAAGACAGTGGTGAAAATTTTTATATATCAGAAATAATCAAATATTATGTCTTATCGATTAATTTAGATATAACTAAAAAATTTAAATTTATATAGTAAAAAATGCTTATTGATTATTGTTATCGATCATAATTTAAAATTATTTTCTGTCTGTCATACAAAACTGCAGTTCAATGTGAAATTCAGTGCTGGCTATCGATTTTTGTTCATCGATAACATTTTTTTTTTAATAAATATCGATAAATGCTATCGATAATCGATTAATTTTCTTTCACATAGTAAGACTATACGGCGTATAATTCAACTTTCTGTACACATGGTATATCAATAAACGATTAATATTTATCGATAAATGTTATGTTAAATGTAACAAATAAAAGCTATGACTTGTCCTTAGAAAAGGCAATCACAAAACATATTTAATATCTAGACTTGATGAGGCCTTAAATCATTATCGATAAATGTTATCGATAAGTAAATTTAATATTATTGCTTACAAAACATGTAGATATAACAATAAATGTAGCTTACAAAATTATCTGCCTACATACAATATCGATAATTGTTATTATCTTTCTATATATATCGATAAACGATAAATATTTATCAATAAATTTTATCGATATTAACAAATAAAAGCTATGACTTGTCCTTAGAAAAGGCAATCAGAAAACATACTAAATATCTAGACTTTCTGCTGACTTAAATCATTATCGATAATTGTTATCGATAAGTAAATTTAATATTATTGCATAGAAAGCATGTACATAAAAGAATAAACATGACTTACAAAACATTCTGCCCACATACAGTAACCAACCATACAATATCGATAATTTGTTATCGATAAGTCAAATTGCAATTAGAAATATGTTTACATATTAAGCCAATTAATTGACACTAGCAAATTATTTGCCACACTGTATATGAAAACAAGTAGAAATGCCTGGTTAAATGACTTATCCCGGTACCAGTGGGGCGGCCACACGGTGTGCAGAGCACCGCACCACACGGCATCTGTGGCATACCCGCACTTGAGTTTTACCCACTTTAGAAACTGTTGCATTGTACGCAACGTACACTTGAATGCACTTGAAGTGCAGCCAACCATCCAGGGGCAGCCTCTCGGATGCGTCCTCGTTTCATTAGGGTTGCCGCTTGCATCAACAGCAGCAGTAACAGCATCAATAGCAACTATAGCAGCAGCAGCTATAGCAGCAGCAGCAGCTACTGCTATTCAACCCTCTCTTAAAATACTTTAATTCATGGGTCAACCGACCAAGCGACCGACCGAACGTCCAACCAACCGAAAATTATTCATTTATTTATTTTTGGTATTTTCCTTTCTCTTTTTCTCTCTCTCTCTCTCTCTCTCTCTCTCTGTATTTGCATTGCACGAACAAAAACTAACGGAGCTGAACGTTTTGTGGTGGCACAAACTCTACCAATTGCAACGAATTAAACCAATTACTTTTAATTATAGCAACAAAAAGTATTTCACATATTTCCCCAAAAAAAAAAAAAACTGTCCAAAATACTAAACTATTTTCCTAGCAATTTGCAAGTATTTATATCTAAATATTTTTTAGGCTTTGATTTCATACACACACAAAATTCCGATAAGAAAAATCGAACTGTAGCGCAATATAATAGATATATGATAATTGTATAAAATTATTGTAATGGAAATTTTAATGTTAATAAACCAAAAATAAAGTTTGTGCAACAAATGAAAAAAAAAAAACAGTAAATTATTTATAGCAAAAAATTTATTTGATAAATTATTTGATGGCATCCGATATCATATAGTGTAAAAATTGCAAACTCATTTTACGTAAATCTAATAGTGCATAGCGTTATCTAAAAATTATAAGTTATATAACTAAGAGATAAAAAAAAAAGCTGCATCACTTGCTCCAAGAAGTTTCCTTTGTCTCCAAAATATGATACTATGACTCCAATATTATAAAATATAGCAACAATGCAGCTTATTTTTTTGTATAATTGGAACTTGTTAAAAATTAAGTATCTCCCCGTATCTCCAAAAATATAATCGCACTAATTCCTATACGTCATATAAAGCGTAAAGCTATCTAAAATATTTATATGAATTTATCAAATAAAAAACTAAGCTAAGCTGAACAAAATTCGAGAGAAAAATTCTTCGCAAGATCTTTGGTCCCGTTCGGATTGGGGACGACTTTCGCATTCGGATGAACCACGAGCTGTACGAGTTGTACGACGACGTGGACAGTGGTCTGGCGCATCACGATACAACGTCTGCGTTGGCTCGGCCACGTTGTGCGTATGGATGAAAAAATCTCCAGCTCAGAAGGTATTCGAAGCGAGAGTCGACTAAGGGGACGACCAAATCTCCGATGCAAGGACCAAGTAGAGCAGGACCTCAATCTACTGGGTATTTCCAATTGGAGGAGGAGGCGCGCGAAGAGCAGTGGCGCCTGAAGGGAGACGCTGAGGTCGGCCAAAACCCGAAATGGGTTGTAGTGCCACCTAATAATAATAATAATAAGCTGAACAAATCATTGATTAACTTATTCAATGATATCCGATATTTTCAAAGAATATTTTTTTTATCAACTATTATATATAAGGAAATTGCAAATAATTTAGATTCGGTAAACTCGAGGTCATATAAAGGCCGAAAGGCCCATTATGTTGCCTAATTACTATTGTAGGAAAAAATACACAAAAATTCACTTTAATATTTTTTTTTTATTTTTTTTTTTTTTTGCTAATTATCAACGGAAACCGAAACCAAAACTTAATATACATATATATAAATCTATTTATAACAGTGTATACATATCTATTAGTCTGTATATATATATATTTTTTTACTGCTGGCATATTTTTCGCTAGAGAAATTGCGAAAATCTGTGCAATTATTTAATCATTTAAAATGAATTTGTTTGCTTCGCGCTACGTCGAGGTTCAAGGAGTGCTCCGATAATGATAATTTGTATCTGTAGCTGTGTTTGTAAGCGAGTAAAATCCCTGTAAATCTGTTTTTTTTTTTTTTCACCAACACGTTCCGCTAACCTCTTTCTCTGTATCGTATCTCTTACTATCATTCTATCTCTCTTTCATACTTTGACTCTATCTCGTTTTATGTCTGTTCTGTTTTTGTGCCGCATCTCTCTGTTCGCCTTGGCGCCTTTGTGTGCGTGTGAAGGGTAATTTATGAAAATTACTAAACGACTACACCGAATGCGTGCAAATTATGCTATTCAGCTTCAGTTCAGCTACTCGCGACCAAAAAAAAAAAAAAAAAAAACAGAAGAAGAAGAAGAAGAAGAAATAAACGCACACACACACACCAAGTAAATATTGTAAAATATGCATTGCTTGCTGTAGACCCTGTAAAATATTTATATGTTGAATTGTATTTAGATTGTAAAGTTGAACTACAAGTGGAACTATTGGAGGAATAGGATCTAGGACTAGAATTTGATGTGCACTTAGAACCCATAGTTGAACTGGAACTAGTTGTGGAACTAAAATTAGCAATATCTACTGGACTTGTTCCTGTCAACGGACCTGAGACTAATAGTGCAACTGGAACTAGTAGAGAAACTGAAACTTGTAGTTGAACTGGCATTAGAAGTGGAACTAGAATTAGCAATAAAAAAATTGAACTAGTAGTTGAACATTTTAGTGGAACTGGAACTAGTAGAGAAACTGAAACTTGTAGTTGAACTGGCATTAGAAGTGGAACTAGAATTAGGAATGAAAATTGAACTATTAGTTGAACTTTTTAATGGAACTGGAACTAGTAGTGGAACTGGAACTAGTAGAGAAACTGAAACTTGTAGTTGAACTGGCATTAGAAGTGGAACTAGAATTAGCAATAAAAAATTTAACTAGTAGTTGAAATTTTTAGTAGAACTGGAACTAGTAGTGGAACTGGAACTAGTAGAGAAACTGAAACTTGTAGTTGAACTAGAGTTAGCAATAAAAAATTGAACTAGTAGTTGAACTTTTTAATGGAACTGGAACTACTAGTGGAACTGGAACTAGTAGAGAAACTGAAACTTGTAGTTGAACTGACATTATAAGTGGAACTAGAATTAGCAATAAAAAATTGAACTAGTAGTTGAACTTTTTAGTGGAACTGGAACTAGTAGTGGAACTAGAATCACTACAGAAAATGGAACAATTAATTGAATTGTAACTAATAATGGAACTGGAACTAGTAATGGAACTGAAGCTCGTAGTTGAACTGGAACTTGAATTTCAAAATTGAACAAGCAGTGGGAGTGGAACTAGTAGTGGAACTGGAATTAGTAGTGGAACTGGAACTAGTAGTGGAACTAGAATTACCAATGAAAATGAAACAATTAATTGAATTGTAACTAATAATGGAACTGGAACTAGTAATGGAACTAAAGCTCCTACTTGAAATGCGACTAGCCCGTTAAGTGGAACTTACAGATGCACTGGAACTAGCAGTGGTACTAGAATTAGAGATGAAAATGGAACTAGAGCTATTAGAGGCACTAGAACTATTAGTGGAACGGGAGCCATTGCTGTAACTGTAACAAGCAGCGGAATAAAAATGTGAATAGTAAATGAACTTAGAGAACTGGAAATTCGAACTAAAGTTTGAACTGTAAATAACACTGTAATCATGGAACTAGTACTCGTAATGAAGATCGATTTATAAGTGGAACTATATGAACTGTGAACTGGATAAACTATAGAAAAAGAGTAAATATGAACTAATCATCATGGAACTCAACATGTAAATTTATAGAGTAACTAAAATTGGAACTGATGGAACTGGAAGTGAAATTGAGGTTAAAGCTTATCCATGAAATTTAGTTATGGAACCTGAATCGAAATTCTAATTCGATAAGTATCCTCATCCTCATATCAGAAATGAAGTCTGGCAAACTCGTTAGGCCTTAAGGGAAACAATGCAGGGTATAAAAATGGGTTAAGTGCAGCTGAATTGCTGGAACTGAAACTGAAACTGAAGCTGTAGCTGAAACGTAAAGCGGGAAGCAATTCCGGAGCATACAGGCGGGAGAGAAAGAGAGTGAAAGAAATATGAATGATGAAGTGAGTGCAAGCAGGATGGGAAAAGCAACCAACAGCAAGAGAAAAAGCAGCAGTACGACTCGGTTTGGCAGAAACAAGGCGCATTTGCAGGATGTTGGCGCGCTGCTTTCATTGTCGTAAACAAAAAAAAAAACGCGGGCGTACGAGCATTACGTTCGCCTGCCCTGGCAGCTGCACTTGCTCCATGACTTTAGCAGCACCAGCGGCATCAGCAGCAGGATGCATCGCGTGAACGGAAGGCGGGACCGGGCAACCATGATGATAAAGCAGCCGGAGCTTCAAGCTGCCATCTACAGCTTCAGCTTCAGTTTTGTGCACTTCTTCATCATAATCATGTTGTTACCAACGACAACGAATAGCATTATGAACATCATAATAATGATAATAATGATGATGATGATGGCAATGGCAATAATGATATTCTTGGCTGTGGCTGCTGTTGTGGCTGCTCATTAAAAATTACCGTTCTTATGAAAAGTGGAATTAAAATGTGAAGTTGTTGCTTGGCAAGATGCGTAAACTTTTAACTGTTTATAATTTCGCAACGTTGCAAATAAATAGACTCTGAATCAGAGAAACAGTTGGTGGATAGACAAACCATGCACAATAGAGAATTGCAAAGACATAACCAAAAAGAGGCGACAGGCAGTATACAAGAGACAGAGAGACCGAGAGACCGAGAGAGAGAGAGAGAGACACATGCAAAATAAACAGACAGCTGTCAGGTTTATGCGTAATCGCTTCTTATGATATTTTATGCGAATTATGATTCTGCAGCTGAAGCTTTTTCATTTGAAGTGCAGGCAGCTTAAAAAAATGCTTCTTAAATTTCATGTCACTACGCCTGAAATATCCTGAAAATGCATGGATTTATTTTTAATTTTTTTAAACGTCCTTGACCTAATTTCTGGCCTAATCGCACTCAGCCTTTTACTTTACTTTTTCTGTAATTCTCCAAAAAAAAAAAAAAAATTGTATTTTGTCTGGAAAATAAATTATGCTTCACAAAAAAAAAAAAAATTATCCTATATTTTGAACGAAACTAAAACTCTTCGAAAATGATTAATATTCTAAATTTTCTAGACTTTTTCTCCAATTTTTATTTTCTTCTTATTTTTCTTCAAATTTTCCGTTGCCAGGATAATCTAGATTTATCTCTATACAAATTATCCTGAAAACGCAATATCATTGCTTAATTTATATGTTAACTCTAACTCTCATGCTCTCATGCTCTCCCTTTCTCTCTCTCTCTCTCTCTCTCTGTCTCTTTTTTTCTAATCTCTTTTGACTTTTAGTGAAATAGCAATAAGTTTTCCAAAAATAATTCCAAAAAAAAAAAAAAATACAAAAATATCTTAATGAAAGTCATTATCATGTTATGCGACAGTGCATAAACATGATTAGTTTGACGACGAACAAAAAAACAAAAAAAAAAAAAAGCTGAAAAAAAGAAGAAGAAGAAGAACAAACAACGTTAAACGGACAATGAATTCGCAGCACAAAAGAAACGAAAAGAATTAAAAGACTGGAAGCTGTTTATTTTCAGTTGCCTGTAGAAATTCTTTTGGAATCGCGTCGTTCGTCTCTCTTTCTCTCTCTCTCTCTCTCTCTCTCTTTTCTGTCTGTCTGTCTTTCTCTTAAAAAAAAAACTTTTGAAGCTAAATAGTTTCTTAGGACTTTCTTGACGCTTCACATTCTACAACTCATTCAGGGAAGCCTTGACTATTTGTTTGGCACTCCGACTCGGACTCCGACTCGCATTCGCATTCGCACCCGCATTCGCATCCGCACTCGCACTCGCAAGTCATTAAGACTAATGGCCAACTAAAAGCAAAAGCATACGTCGAATGAAGTAAGCAAAGATGTAAAAGTAATAGAAAGGGTTTATATAGGGTAGGAGTACTACTACATAACATAGTATTACGAGTATTTCTATTGCATTGTTTTTTTTTTCCATTTTTTTTTTTTTATTTTTTTTCCCCTTGTTTTTTCTTTCGTTTTCTGCTATTTTGTTGCGGTTTTGATTTTGTAACTGAAAGTATCACAATGCGAAAGGTTCTTCCAACTCTTGCAATGCGCAACATATACCGCAACACACGGAATTTATTTGCCTTCTCTCATTTTGCCCATTTGCGCATTGTTTGGCATTGTTAACGCCTCGTTCCCGTACCCGTACCCCGCATTCTCTCGCACTCCCTCTACTCTACAGTCTACTGTAGATGTGTGTGTGTGTGTATGTAATTAAGCACTTCAGTCGAGTTGTAAAATGTGTTCGACTAGTGTCTCTCTCTCTCTCTTTCTCTCTCAGTCTCAATTTCTTTCTCTCTCTCTCAAACTCAACACGGCATTTGTCGAAAAACAATTTAAGGCAACCCATGCGGTTTTTTCGGGCGACCACTCAATATACTTTATATACTATTCGATATATATATATATATATATATATAGAAAGAGAGACATGCTACTATTTCGACTACCAATTTCGGTTGATTTTATTGAATTTCAAAGAAAAACAAAAAAAAAAAAAAAAAACAAAATCTAAAAATACAAATAAAATAAAAATAGTAGAAAAAAAAAAACAAAAACCGAAATGTGCAAAATGTGAAAAGAAGGAACGAAAAAAAAAAAAAGTTTCGTTTGGCAATTGCTGTGTGGCAGGCGTCAGGGCAAGTGGCAAATTCAAATGGACTTTCTACAATGCAACAAACAAAACAAAAAAAAAGCAAAAGAAAATTGCAAATAAGTTAAAGAAAAAGACATGTTGGAATTGTTGGAAAGGTAGCAACAAAAAAAAAAAGAAGAAAAATCATAAAGAAAGTTAACACTAGAAAAGAATAAATTGGTCCAAAAATTTAAAGCTAAAAACAAATTAATGGGGAACAAAGAGTTTAGAGGATACAATTTTCATAAAATCTTTCTCTAGGTTTCTTAGGCTATAGAGATTGCTGGAGATAATTATCTCTCGGAAAATTCTTATCAATTGAACATTCTTGAAGTAATCCGACAGATTCACTCCAACGGATCTTACTACAAACTTATATTCTTTCAAGAAATCTTTCTCCAGCAGATCTTCTTCTGCCAACAAATATTCTCGTGGGAGTTCCTCCACCAAATAAGGTTTCTCCGATAGATCTTTTCTCAACAAAAATCGACAAATCTATCTCCATACAGGACTTCTTCCAAGAAATCTTCCTTCCAATAGATGCATGCTGCTTTGGGAAAATGTTGCCTGAATATAAACACTAATCTAATTTGCTTAAAGATTCAATTCAATTCATTTCGACTCATTGCCAGCTCAACTCAAGCTAAAAGAGAATACTATTTAGTTCCCCACAGCCCTTGGGTAACAAAAGCAAAAGATATACTCTTCTGTGATTCTTCTGATTGTCTGCCATCAGTCTATTGTATTCCCAAGATGCATTGTGTCTATGCTGCTTTTTGCTATTTGCTAAGGGAAGAGCACGGATGTCGTATCAATGTGTATACGTTGCGTATACGTAACGCAAATCAAACCAAAACCTTGGGGAGTGGGATCAGGCAACTAGATGAGAATACGAAGCAAAAGCAAAAGCAAAGCAAAAGCAAAGCGAAAGCAGAAAAACCTTGAGAATTCAAAACAAACGAGTTAAGTGCTTCTCATTCAGGGCAAAATGTGAGAGATTTTTGTGGACTGATTTCAAGCAAGCAGCTATTACACACTTTTAGCAGCATTTCGAATTAAATGCTGTCATCCTTGACAGCAAAAACGAATAAGGGAAACAGCAGACACTAACATCAAGCAAAATAGAAAGAGACAGAGAGTGATGAAGAAGAAAGAGTTAAAAATAAAGGTATCCCTGTGGTCCCCTTTAGGTGCACTCGTAACATTTTCCATCTACTGCCATCTGCCACTTTTTGGTTGCACAAACTAAATGAAATTATTTCCGTATAATTTATTTGCACTACCCAAGAAAATGATATAAGTGCGTTGGCGCTAACTCGGCCCTGGGGCGGCATTCATTAAGTGCAACAGCGTCAACAGCAAATGCAGCTTGTCGACCACACTACGACAGGCACAGTGGTGCGACACATATATAAAACATAATAAAAATTAAATTGTCATTATCTTTCAATTTTTAATGTAATTTTCAACAATTAAAATTCATTAATTCTAATAATTAAAATATTTAAATGAAAATAATTAAAATAAAATAATTAATATCAAAGTAATTAATATAATTAAAATAATTAAAGTTATAAAAGTGATGTTAATTATTAAATCAATTAAAATAAATAAAATAATTAACATAAATAAAGTAATTAACATAATTAAAATAATTAAAATAATTAAAATAATTAAAATAATTAAAATAATTAAAATAATTAAAATAATTAAAATAATTAAAATAATTAAAATAATTAAAATAATTAAAATAATTAAAATAATTAAAATAATTAAAATAATTAAAATAATTAAAATAATTAAAATAATTAAAATAATTAAAATAATTAAAATAATTAAAATAATTAAAATAATTAAAATAATTTAAATAATTTAAATAATTTAAATAATTAAAATAATTAAAATAATTAAAATAATTTAAATAATTTAAATAATTAAAATAATTAAAATAATTAAAATAAATAAAATAATTAAAATAATTAAAATAATTAAAATAATTAAAATAATTAAAATAATTAAAATAATTAAAATAATTAAAATAACTAATATAATTAAAATATTTACAATAATAAAAATAAATAATATAATTAAAATATTTACAATAATTAAAATAAGTAAAATAATTAAAAAAAAAATAAATAAATTATTAAATATAATTGAAATATTAAAAATAATTTAAATACTTAAAATAATAAAAAAAAAATTCATAAAAATAATTAACATAAACAAAATAATATAATTAGTGAGAAGCAGTTTTAGTTATTTTCACATAACACGCTTTGCACCACTGTAAATCCTTTGCTTGGCTTTTGATTTTCACACGTTTCATTCCCTTGCGGCACTGGTTGCTGTCTCATTCTCAGTGTCATCTCTTCGTCTTAGTCTCAGCCTCAGTTTCAGCCTCCGTCTTAGCATCAACCTCAGCCTCAACCTCAAACTGCAGTCTCTGTCTTTGCCTCAGCATCAGCATCACTCTCAGTCTCAGTTCTTCAGTTGTCTTATATCAGTCTTCTTCCACATCATCGTCGCTGCCTGCGCCTTAATCTACTTCTCTGTGTCTCAGTCTCCTTCAGAGAGTCAGTCTCAGTCTCAGTCTCAGTCTCTGTTTCAGTCTTCAGTCTCAGTCTTCGTCTTAACCAACTTCAACCTCGCACTTGCCTTGCTTTTCATTCAGTTTGTAATCCTCAATCTCGTCTTTAGACTCACTCGCAGTTGTATAATCGTTCGTCATCATTATTATCATCATCATCATTAACATTCGCATCATCATGCTGCGCGCATCATCATCAACAACAACAGCAGCAACAGCAGTACAAATTTATGCTTGACATAGAAACACAATTTCTGACTGACTGTCGGCCATTTTGTTCTTGTATTTGAGCACTCGTGCCTTCATTTTAGCTTGTTTTCATGTGTTTCTATTTTTTTTTTTTTTGCACGAGTTTTCTGTCATGTTATTTTCCTTTTTTTTCCATTTCTGTTGTCTTTCTCTATTTTTTTTCCCCCTTTATGATTTTCGTCTTCTTCTTCAGCAACTTTTATTTCTTTCTTACTTTTGCTTTTGTTTATGTTTTTGCTGCTTCCAAAAAAAAATATATATATATAATTTAGTTGCAACACGCAGCTAAAATGTGTGCGTACTTTACATATGTTTTTGCTTAATTGATGCAGTTATTTACAATTTGTAGATATCCTGCAATTTGTCAAAGTAGTCTATCATAGTTTAGTAATAAAAAATAAATAAATATATAAATAAAATAAATAAAATATATAAAATATACAAAATATATAAAATATATAAAATATATAAAATATATAAAATATATAAAATATATAAAATATACAAAATATATAAAATATATAAAATATATAAAATATATAAAATATATAAAATATATAAAATATATAAAATATATAAAATATATAAAATATATAAAATATATAAAATATATAAAATATATAAAATATATAAAATATATAAAATATATAAAATATATAAAATATATAAAATATATAAAATATATAAAATATATAAAATATATAAAATATATAAAATATATAAAATATATAAAATATATAAAATATATAAAATATATAAAATATATAAAATATATAAAATATATAAAATATATAAAATATATAAAATATATAAAATATATAAAATATATAAAATATATAAAATATATAAAATATATAAAATATATAAAATATATAAAATATATAAAATATATAAAATATATAAAATATATAAAATATATAAAATATATAAAATATATAAAATATATAAAATATATAAAATATATAAAATATATAAAATATATAAAATATATAAAATATATAAAATATATAAAATATATAAAATATATAAAATATATAAAATATATAAAATATATAAAATATATAAAATATATAAAATATATAAAATATATAAAATATATAAAATATATAAAATATATAAAATATATAAAATATATAAAATATATAAAATATATAAAATATATAAAATATATAAAATATATAAAATATATAAAATATATAAAATATATAAAATATATAAAATATATAAAATATATAAAATATATAAAATATATAAAATATATAAAATATATAAAATATATAAAATATATAAAATATATAAAATATATAAAATATATAAAATATATAAAATATATAAAATATATAAAATATATAAAATATATAAAATATATAAAATATATAAAATATATAAAATATATAAAATATATAAAATATATAAAATATATAAAATATATAAAATATATAAAATATATAAAATATATAAAATATATAAAATATATAAAATATATAAAATATATAAAATATATAAAATATATAAAATATATAAAATATATAAAATATATAAAATATATAAAATATATAAAATATATAAAATATATAAAATATATAAAATATATAAAATATATAAAATATATAAAATATATAAAATATATAAAATATATAAAATATATAAAATATATAAAATATATAAAATATATAAAATATATAAAATATATAAAATATATAAAATATATAAAATATATAAAATATATAAAATATATAAAATATATAATATATATAAAATATATAAAATATATAAAATATATAAAATATATAAAATATATAAAATATATAAAATATATAAAATATATAAAATATATAAAATATATAAAATATATAAAATATATAAAATATATAAAATATATAAAATATATAAAATATATAAAATATATAAAATATATAAAATATATAAAATATATAAAATATATAAAATATATAAAATATATAAAATATATAAAATATATAAAATATATAAAATATATAAAATATATAAAATATATAAAATATATAAAATATATAAAATATATAAAATAAATAAAATAAATAAAATAAATAAAATAAATAAAATAAATAAAATAAATAAAATAAATAAAATAAATAAAATAAATAAAATAAATAAATTAAATAAAATTAAATAAATTAAATTAAATTAAATTAAATTAAAAATAAATAGAATAAACAAATTAAGTAAATGTTTTTTTAGAATGTTCTAGTCAACTTTAATAGGAGACGAAAAAAACATTCGCTAAATATCGATGCTAAACTCCATTCAAGTTTATTACGTACAAATCATAGACAAAAAAATGCCACAAAAAATTGAATAAATTCAAATTATCCACAGCTCAACCAACAAGCAAATCAAGCAACCCGCAAGGCATTACCTCAACATTTTTGTCATATAAATAACCACAAAAAAAAAAACCCCCGAATATGATTTAGGTTAGAAAAGCAAAAAAGGAGAAAAAAAAACCTTTTCAATGATGATGCTTCAGGTGCAAATTAACAACTTTTTAATGAAGCAAAAAAGAAAGAAACGAAAAAAACAAAACAAGAAAAAAAAAAGAGTAGTCGCTGACAGCAGCAGTGGCAGTGGCAGTGGCAGTGGCAGTGCAATGTAATGCTTTGAATATGCTAGACAGATAAGCTACCCTATGCTTTTTGGCTAAATATCATGCTAATTGCTTGTAAATGTGTTTGCAATGTGTGTGAGAGTGATAGCGATAGATAGAGAGTGTAGAAAGGATAAAAACGCATTGCAAGGCAAAACAAATATTCAGTTTTTTTTTTTTTTCAGTATGCACAAAAACCTATTAAGCAGCTGCATAAGAACCCCGAAAAACGCACACAAAATTTCTCTTTTCTTTTCCAAAGGAAAAACTGCGACAAGACATGCAAACACATACATATATATATGTGGTCTCTCTTTCGCTCTCTCTGTATGTGTGTGCGAGTGTGTGTGTTGCAGGTGTGCCGTGTATGCGAACAGATAGCTTAAGGTCCCATACATCATGACGAAGCTGTTGACACTTCATAAATACATGAGTTGCACTCAACGTACGCTTGCTCACACACACAGAGACACATGTATACATATACTTGTGTGTCTGTGTGTGTGTGTGTGTTTGTGTATTTCATGTGTGTGTGTGTGTTTCTGCAATTGTTACTCTTTACCTTTTGTTATACCCATCAAAATGAGTCGTTGGCCAATTTTATTTTTAACTACAAGTAATAATTGTCTATAATTCTCTGTCTGATAATAGCAATAAATTTTTTTTTTAATTTAAATTTTTTGCATTAATCAAAAAAAAAATAAAAAAAATAAAAATAAATAAAAAATTTTCCAACTATTGCAAAAAAAAAAAAAATTAAATCCAAAATTTTCACCTTAGATTTAAATAAAAAAAAACAAATTATATAAAAAAATTACAGAGTATCATTTAGTCTTATTTAAATGAAGCTTTCAATTATTTATTTTTTTTTTCCTGCATGCTTCATTTTTGTTTGTAGTATTTTTTTTTTTGTTTCTTTCTCTTTTACTGTTTTTTTTTTTTTATTTGCTTTTGCTTTGTCCTCTCCGAGCACTTCAACAAATTTACACTTGTATCACTCATACGCTACGTTTTTATGCTATTTGCTTCATACATGCAAACAAACACACACACACACACACAGACACACACACACAAATAAACAGACACACTGTGCACATACACTAAGCATACCTTAGCATACCGCTAGCACTTGTTGTTGTTGTTGTTGTTACTGTCAACGCTTGTTTCACGCCTGAATCGTCGCATACTTTCCGCAAAAGAAACAAAAAAAAAAAAAAACAAAACACCAACAACAACAGAAAAAGGAAACAAAATTTTTAACAACAACAAAATTGAGAGCACGCGAAATTTGTGTACACTACGGAAATGACAAACAAAAAAAAAACGAAAAAAAAAAAATTAAAAGTATGAAGGGAAAAACTTAACTATGTAATAATGAAAGCAAAATGTAAGAGGTAAAATTTCTCTGTTACGCTGACGTATGCTCTGTGAACCAGTTGAAAATAGCTTAATTTTGTGATACTTTAATGCTTGCTATGCATATTAATTTATAAAAAAAAAAAATGAAAAAAAAAAGGTTTGTGAACAGGTTCAATTTGTGGTTCATTAAGTGATGCTATCAAATTTTTGCTTATTGTGTACAACATTTAACAAAAATAAGAAAATGAAATTACTAAAAAAAAAAAAAAAAAAATTGCAACTTGAACCGGTTCACAAAATGGTTCAATTATAAAAATGTATTTATATTTGTGCATAATGCTGCTTATATTCGAGCTTTTATGTAGTGAGAACTACTTACATATGCATTCATCACATTTCACTGAACCGGTTCGGCACATGGCTCAGTCAAGTAATATGCTCAACCGGAAGAAATAATGCTCAAATTTGATATTCGAAAATTTCCAAAATATAACTAATCTGCATTTCTCCGAACCGGTTCAGCAAATCGTTCTCTGATGAAATATACTCATTGGTGTAAATAATATTCTATATGCTGAAAACTTTTTATATATATTTTAGTTTTCTCTGAACCGGTTCAGCAAAGTGGTTCAGTCTAAAAATATATTTATAGCTGTGTATAATGCAAAAAATTTCAAGCACATCATACTGCACACACACATATATGTAATGTATGTAATATATAATTTCAGTGAACCGGTTCAACAAAAAATGCCAAGTAGCTGGAGAATTAATTTCAAGAAGACATTCTCCATGCATGCAAAAAAAAAAAAAAGAGAGTATTCGCACTGCGACGTGTCAAAGTAAACATGTTTTATCGTGTTTGCTCTTAATGTTGCCCTAGGGCTTTGACAAGTGGGTTGCCAGTAGTGGTAGTGGCAGTAGTCGGAATCTCAAATAGTAGTGCCAAGAAGCATTTAATAGAGAGCAAGTGCGGCATAAAGAGCAACACAATAAGAAATGTTTGCAAGTTATTTTTTTTTTTTTCTTTTTCTTTATTTTTGGAGGAGTAAGAGGATGCGGCTAAGAAATAATAATACTAGTAGTACTAGTAGTAGTAGTAGTAGTAGTACTGCTGCTATTGCAAGGCAAATGAAGGAAGAAAAAAAAAAAAAAATGAAAAATGAAAATGAGGAAAAAAAAAATGAGAAACAGAAAAATGAATCACCGACAAATTACGGTAAGAAAAGGAAATTTCAAACGGCAAATGGCGGCAGCAAAAAATTTCGTTATGGACACATCACAATTTTTTTTTTTTTTTTTTTTTGCTGATTTCTCTACATCCTCTCCACCCTCATCTTTTGTTTTATTTTTATTCACTGCAAATGTGTGTATGTGTGTGTGTGTGTTTCGGCAAACAATTTCTGCAGTTTCTTATAAGTTCTCTTTTATGGGCCAACGGCCAACAACAGAGTTGTAGTAAAAATTTTGAACATAACTTGAGAGCGCAAAGAATTGCAGAGAAACAGTGTAAAAGAGAAAATGTAAGAAAGGAGAAAAGAAAAAGGTCTTATGAAATATGCATATGCTCATTTCGAGCTTACAACCAAATGGCAAACAGTCACGCCCTCACACACACACACACACACAATTGTACGCCCACTATTACACATACTCATTCACAAGTTTTTCATTAAAGTTGTGCAACAAAAAAAAAAAACAAAAAATTACAAATAAAAAATGAAACCTTCACTTTAAGATGGTCGCACTGGGACACTGCAAAAGGATCTTAAGATTGTCAGAGTTTGACCCAAACAGCAGCTGGTATTAATTTTCGTATTTTTCTTGGTATTTTTCTTACCTGCAATGAAATAGAAAGAGAAAGTGAGAGTTAGACATAAGTTTGTTACATCATTGTTATATATATAAATTTCTATACTACAATTTTTAAATGCATTTCTTAGAAATTTTCACAGCTTAATAAAATAAAAAAAAAAAAATGTTAAGCATTGGAGAGCAGATAATCATAATTTTCAATTGGTTGTTCTAATAACAGGTATATGATATAGTAGTCCGATTCTAAGCAAATTTGGGAAACTTGTGCTACTGAGACAAAGTCCTGTTTGGTTCAACCCAATAGCTAAACAAGTAAAAAAGTTTTTCATACAAAAACTAAATTTAGGACCGATTCTTCCTATGGCATCTACAGGATCTACTGCACCGAATTGTAGCAAATTTGGCAGACTTTGGCAGACACATTACTAAGATGAAGTACTGTTGGTTTTAGTCCAATTGTATAACAAGCAAAAAAGTTTTTCATAGAAAAACTGAATTTAGGACCGAATATTCCTATGGCACCTACAGGATTGACTAGTCTGAATTGAAGCAAATTTGGCAGACTTGTATTACACATTACTAAGCCAAAGTCCTGTTGGTTTCAGCCCAATTGTATAACAAACAAAAAAGTTTTTCATAGAAAAAATGAATTTAGGACCGATTGTTCCTATGGCGGCTACAGGGTCTACTGCTCCGAATTGAAGTAAATTTGGCAGACTTGTGTTAGACATTACTAAGACAAAGTACTGTATATTTCATTGGCATAGCCTAATAAATAAAAAAGTTCTTCATACAAAAACTGAATTTAGGACCGAACCTTCCTATGACAGCTATAAGATGTAGTTGTCCGAATTGAACCAAATTTGGCAAACATATGTTAGACAATATCAAATCCAAATTCTCACGGTTTCATTGTAATAGTTTAAGAAATACAAAAGTTTTTCACAGAAAAACTCAATTTGAACATAATTTGTTCTTATGGAAATTATAGGATATACGTAGTAGGCCAAATTTATATAACAAAATTTTGTACAAGCTGAAATGTAGAATTTATAGTTTATTCTTATACAATTCTTACACAATTGTGTACCTAAAAAAAACTTTTCCAGTTTTTTTTTTTAATTTTTATTTTTTTTATTCTAGGAGCTACGCGAGAGCAAAATAATACTTGAGGAAGTTATCTATCTCATACGATTGAAACATCAACCAACCATGCCATCAATTATGAAAATTATTACGGGCGTAGGAAGCGCCATGATAATTGGATATTGCGTTTATTTTGATAATAAACGTTGCTCTCATCCTAATTATAAACGTAGTGTTTATGAACGTCGTCAACGTGAACGTTATGCTAAACAGGATGCTGGATTTAATAAACGTTGGGCTATCAGTACCATTAATGGTGAACTAATGCATAATTTTACCATACGAAAATATTTTCAAATTGAATTGGAAATGTGTAAAAAGTTTGTTTATGATGGCAATATGCCAAATGGGGTTAAACATTTAATCAATGCAATGTTATTATCCCTCGAATCGGAAACAACAATAATCCGAACATTGTTACAAACATTACCGCTGGATATATATCAGCCATTGATGGTTAGTTATCATGATTTGCGTTATAATATCAACTATGATAGCAGCACCACTGAAGATGCAACACTTTGACTTCACCCTTCTCCTCCGATCAATCAAAATAAATATTGAAGCGCGACATTCACGGAGGATTTCAAATATACAAAAACAAATGAAGTCTATGCGCTAAATATAATGTAACAAGTATTTTGATCAAAAACAGCTAAAAATATTTTGTACAATTTATACGCAAAATTTTTACGTATCCTTTGGCTTTGTATATAACCAAAAACATATATTTTTTGAAAATAAAATTTCTAATGTAACAGACAGAAAAATTTGAATCTTTTTCTATTTTCTGCTTATATAAATATAGTAAAAATTTCATGAAATTTTTCTTATTAGTTCCAAGGAAATATGTATATCCGATATCCAAGGTACAGAAGTTATACGAACTTTATGACAGCTAGAAATGTAGGATCGCGCTTTAATATAGCCGAAGTATATAGTCTTGCTCAGAAGCTACAGTCGATTTGATGGAACAATGTTCATCTGTCAGTACATCCTTTGGTATATGAGAATTTACGGATACTTTACGACGAGCAGAGACTTTAAATTGCAAGATGCTATAAATTATTGCTCGAACATCGCCAAAAATTGAATATCTATAAAGAATTGAATGTCTATGATCTATGGAATACTTATAATTTGAACAAATCTAGATGATTTAAGAAAATTTTGATTTACTTTCGACAATACATATATAGAATTTATGCAATTTTAAAATGTTAGCAAAATTACTTAGATCGAAAAGAAATAATTTTGTTTCATTTTATTATTCAACGAAAATCCTTTTGATCAAGTACAGTAAAATGTGTTTAAGAGTATTTTGGTGTC
Organism: Zaprionus obscuricornis; assembly: GCA_037044475.1. Lineage (NCBI taxonomy): Eukaryota > Metazoa > Arthropoda > Insecta > Diptera > Drosophilidae > Zaprionus > Zaprionus obscuricornis. The sequence continues at coordinate 6,911 of JBAMBR010000190.1, read as the reverse complement.
CGTGTAATTATTTTTTATTATTTTTTTTGGTTTTTTATTTTATAGAGCCAAACATCGAAAGAGTGTTGCATAATAATTTTGAAATTTTTTTTTACATTTTGTATGCGTGAGTAGTGAGTGTGCTTGTGTTTATGTGTTTTTGTGTTTCGTTTTTTTTTTTTTTTTTTTTTGTGGTGATTTAATCTAGTGGCACATCTATGCCGATAAAAGCTGATTGATTAAGTTGTAGTTCCGGTAATTTAGTTATTAATATATTAAATATACGTTCCGGTAATGCCAACTTCATAGCTTCCATTAAGGCGGCTGGCTGAGCGCATAACATTATAGCATTTGCCATATGAACGAGACCATCTTCTGATTTGCCCATTTTAATAAGTTCTTCACCCAATTTTATTTCATTTTGAAAATAATGCTGAATTATTTCATGATCGGCCAATTCTAATACATTAACACCGCTAATGCCGGCATGTGAACCCATTGTTGTTGTTGTTGTTGATGTTGATGTTGTTGTTGTTGTTGTTGTTCCATGTACATTTTCCAACACTTGATGATCTAATTTTTGTCGACGTTCATGAACTTTACGTTTATATTGAGGATCCGCACGACGTTTCCGATCGTAATAAATGCAATAACCTAGCAATAATGCACCAGCTGCACCTACAGTGAATGCCAGCAGATATTTGCTCGACATTTTTTGTTTAATTTAGAATATTTAAATTATTTTCTTTAAAATAAAATTACTGTCGATGAATTTACTTTTCATTGCTTGTTACCCTAGTATTGACATTAAAAACAATGTATGATAAATAACGCTTCGATGTCAATATCAAGAATTCTTTTTTTTTTCTTCAAAGTGAACTTTGATTATATTATGTAGTCTAATACTATATATATTCATGATCAGTATTGAACGATATGTTGATTACTTGTAAATTTTAATGCTATTTGATTGAAAGCTTGCATATAGACTTCTTATTTCTTGAAGTTATATTTATGTCGAAAAGAGACAAATTGGATCATTATATTATATAGCTGCCATAGGACCGATAGACTGGAAATTTATGCCTTGTATGAAAAACTTTTTTATTTGTTGAGTTATACGGATAAAACTTACAAGATTCAAGTATAGCAGGGATTAATAGAAGTCTATCAAATTTGGTTCAATTCGGAGAACTATATCATATAGCTGTCATGGGAAGGATCGACGGAAAATTTATCCCTTGTATGAAAAACTTTTTTATTTGTTGAGTTATACGGATAAAACTTACAGGATTCAAGTATGGCAGGGACTAATAGAAGTCTATCAAAATTGGTTCAAATCGGAGAACTATATCATATAGCTGCCATAGGAATTATCGGTTAAAAATTTATTCCTTATATGAAAAACTTTTTAATTTATTGAGTTATGGGAATAAAACTTGCAGGATTCAAGTATAGCAGGGATTAATATAAGTCTATCAAATTTGGGTCAAATCGGAGAACTATATCATATAGCTGTCATGGGAAGGATCGATGGAAAATTTATTCCTTGTATGAAAAATTTTACAATTTATTGAGTTATGGGGATAAAAACTTGCAGGATTCAAGTATATCAGAGACTTATATTGGTCTATCAAATTTGGTTCAAATCGGACAACTATATCATATAGCTGCCATAGGAATTATCGCTTGAAAATTAATTTTTTGTATGAAAAACTTAATGTTAAATATTGCAAGTTTATGAAATATACGTCATGCCATAAATAAATTTATTTTCTCGTTTTTCAAGAATTTTTTTTCTTCAACATATATTACAGCGACCTAGAATAATACAATAAAAGCTTCTCCAAAATATAGGAAAAGCAGGAAATCTACAACATTTCAGCTGCACAAACACGACAAAAATCGCATCAAGTTAGTCAGCGGCAGACAGAGTGAGGGAGGGAAAGAGAGAAAAGAGTGAGTAAGTATGAGAGAGAGAGAGAGAGAGCGTGAGAAGACTTAGAGTGAGAGGTATGAGCAGCTTTGCCTTATTAATTTATTATAACTAATAATTCGCCATTTATTTATTTTTGCTTTTTTTTTTTGTTTTTTTTTTTCATCTTTTGCGATAAGTAAAATGCCATGAATTGAATGAATGAAATCAATCAAATTGTGTGCGGAGCGAACAATCAATATGCACAAAACAACTGACAGTTGACAGATGATTACAATACAGCAAAGTAAAGATATATATATATATATATATATACATATCAATGCATATTGTAAGATAAACGATGCTGTTATTTCTCATTCTCATTCCCATTCGTATTCTCATTCTCATTCTCATTCTCATTCTCATTCTCTTTGTCATTCTCATGGAAATTGACATACAATTTATTAGACAGAATTATCTTAAGCAATTAGACAACAATTTTTTTTTTTTTTTTAAAAAAATATCTCAAAAAATAAAAGAAAAAAAAAATAAAAAAATTTGCTCAAAGGATTTCTTGATAAGCTTTTACCTTGGGAATGCCACAAAATGTCAGCTAAGTGGATGCTGGGACTGCAGGATGGAGGATGGGGGGATGGGGTTAAAGCTGAAGTTAAGTACTCATTATTTGGGTTTTTAATACACGCGTCGTTTTGTGTCTGTATGTGTATGTGTGTGTGTGTGAAAGTCACACAAATGAAATGTGAATGCATAAAAAATGTTTTTTTATCTCTTGGTTTTTTTTGTGCTATATGCTTGCTCGTTCATTCGCTTGCTCAGCTGTCATTATTCAGCGGCTGGACCAAAATCCGTTGGTCCCTTTTCATTATTTAAGCTCTTACACACACACACATGCAAAAATTACGCCCACATAAATACACACACACACACACACACAAACACGTGCAAATCTCACATTTAACGTTGACGTCAAAGTATTTATCACAATGACAAAATCAGAAGAAAAATAGCAACGCAACGACAAACGATGCGACGCACGCAGTGTTAGAGACGAGCGCAGAGACTTACTTTACTTTAGGGTTTAAATGTAACACATTTACAAATTGTTTACACACACACATACACACATATATATACTGAGGGCACGCATGCCACACACACACACACACACGCCTCAGCATGGTGATAAATGATAACAAATTAGCGGTTTGTCTCTTAAGCGAAAAAGAGAACGCAACACACACAGACACACACTTACTCGCATATACAGAGACAACACGCACCTCGCTCACTGTGAGAGCTTACAGTGTGATACCTAAAAGTTACCACAATGCAATAAATCACATCACCTGGCCACATACACACACACACACATACATACATGCAGAGGGGCGAAAATTGTCTGCGTGTTACAGTAAACATGCATAAGTAGCAGCAAAAAAAAAATCTTTACAGCTGAATGAAAATATTCAATTGAGCTTTAAATAGCTAAATATTGCTAGCTTTGCATAATTGTAAACATTTCACTTTAAAAAATATTTTTTAACTAGAAATTTTCAATAATTTTTCTTATGCAAAATACAAATTTTAAGCAAATCTTTAAATTAATTTTATAACAAAAAAAAAATGTTGAAAATATTGCAATTGAAGATTGTTACACTTGTATTTATAGAAATTTGATTTTTTTAATTTTTTTTTTATTTTTTTTTTTAATTTATAATTATTGTTAACAATTATTTTTAAATCAGCAGCAATAAAAAAAATAATTTTTAAATTTTTTCATTAATTTTTTTTCGTAGCTTAATATAACATTTTTATTATATGTATATTAAAAAAAAAAATTATTTTGTTTTTAAATTTAAAGTTTTTTGTTTTAATAACTTTAACTATAACTTTTGAAATAAAATAAAATTGAGTTCTTACATAATTTAAAAAAAAAAAAATTGTTACATAATTTAAGAATAATTTTTTACTTGAGTTAAAAAAAAAATGGAAAAAAAAAATTTTTTTTTAATTATTAGTAAATTTTTTTTTATTTTTAAATTATAAAAATAAAAAATTTTATTGTATAGTAAATTAAAAAAAAAATTGTTTTTAAATACATTTTTTTGAAATAATTTTGATTTAGATAAAATTTTGGAAAAAAAAAGTTTCAATTGTTTCTTAATTAATAAAAAAGAATAATTGTTAAATAAATTGAAAATAATTTTTTTATTTAGGTTAAAAAAAATGTTTGTAAAATAAAATTTAAATTTTTTTGTATTTGATTTATTTTGGTTACAAAAATTTGCAAAATAAAAAAAAAATATTAAAAATATTTATTTTAAAATTGAAAAATAAAAAAATTAATGCTTAATATTTTTATAATTTTGAAAATAAATTATAAATATTATTTATCAATTTAAGAATTATATTAAAATTTTCTTTTTTTTTTTAATAATTTTCACATAGATTTACAAACAAATTTGTAAATAGTTTTTATTGTGATTTTCCTTCATTCATGATATGAAAACTTGAAAGTTTTTTTTTTTTTTTTTTTTTGTATTTTAAAAAATTTCCAAAATAAAAATATTATTAAAAATATTTAATTTAAAATTTAAAAAAAAAAAATTATTACTTAATATTTTTATAATTTTGAAAATAAATTTTAAATATTATTTATCAATTTAATAATTATATTAAAAAAATTTTTTTTTAAATATTTTTATTATGATTTTCGCTGCGTATTTATTATGTGAAACTTGAAAGTTTTTTTTTTTTTTTTTAATTTTTTGTTATTGCAAAAATGTTCTTGTGCGTTTTAGTGAATTTCACTTGTATTACGTATACGCCACGTATTTGCTTTAGTCAGAGAAATGCAAGAACTTAGTTTCTTATGCATGCATGAGACTTTGGCTTGGTGTCGAGACGGCATGTGTCGTGAGTCGTGAGAGGAGAGAAGCAGAGCAGAGCAGAGTAGAGAAGACTTGCGTTTACTTTTGGCATGCTGTTGGCATGCTGCTGCATGTATCCTTTTTGCTCGCCTGCACAGCATTTATGAGTTGTTCGACTTCATTGCCCTTACCCTTTACCTAACACATTCGCTGCATGTTTTTGCCATCAGCCCTTTTACTGTGACCCTTCAACGCCTTGTTACACATAACTTTCGCGCTCTCTCTTCGTCTCTCTCTCTCTTCGTCTCTCACTCTCTTTCTCTCTTGCGCTGCTTTACTGAGTTCTGAGCTTGCACCTTACGACTAACGCGCTTCACTTGCACTATGGAGGCCACGTTTTGCAGTCGGTTCGTTTGGGTGTTAAGTGTGCTTGCGCATAATTCATACACACTCACACACACACACACACACACATATAGTGCAGTGTAAGCTGGAGCGCATTTTAATTATCATTTTCGGATTCGGCTGCGTTTGGAAAACTATGAAAATTTAATGAGACAGTGCCCAGCGCCAGCATGAGCAAAATTAGAGCTACCAATTACACAAACACATACACACACACACACTTCTATGTATATATATATATAGAGCAACACAAGGGCCTGGAATGCTTGTTGTACTTATTGCATTATATAAATAACCGCAATGTTATTTCTTTTTAAGCTTTTGCATCCTAATGAACAAGCTTGATGTCAGCCTTCATGTGTATGCTGCATGTGTGCTCTCTCTCTGTGCTCTCTCCACTGTGTATGCGTATGTGTATGCTGTGTGTGTGTGTGTGTGTATGCTCTGTGTTATTTGTGGAACAATTATAAAAGTGCCAAGCATATTACTTAAAGTGCAATCAGCCAACATTTTATGCAATTTCAACTAAATTTAAGCTAACAATTTTTTTTTACTTTCACTTTCACTTTCATTTTAATGCAAAACTTAATAAAAAAAAAAAAAAATAATTATCTAGAGCATTGTGAAGTTTTTCATACACTTTCCAGAAAATTATTTTAAAGTGATAGTTCCAATACTATATAGTATTACGATTTTGATATTTAGATAATACTAAGGATAAATTTTATAAGTTTAGATTGTATAAAGCGACAAATAAAACAGTTTTTCATACAAGGTTATAATTTGGGACCGATTAGTCCTATGACAGCTATATTATATAGTCGTCCGATCTTGACCGAATTCTGCAGACATATGTTATACGATGCCAAATATAAATTCTATGAGTTTTAACTGTGTAACGCGACAGAGAAAAAAGTTTTTCATACAAAAACTTCATTTTGAACTGATTATTCCTATGACCGCTATATGATATAGTCGTTCGATCTGCAGCAAATTCAGCAGGCAAGTTTTGGATGATATCAAATTCAAATACTATAAGTTTCAGCTATATAACTTGACAAACAAAAAAGTTTTGCATACAAAAACTTCATTTTGAACTGATTATTCCTATGACAACTATATTATATAGTCGTCCGATCTTGAACAAATTCTGCAGACATATGTTATACGATGCCAAATTTAAATTCTATAAGTTTTAGCTGTGTAATGCGATAGTGAAAAAAGTTTTGCATACAAAAACTTCATTTTGAACTGATTATTCCTATGACAACTATATTATATAGTCGTCCGATCTTGAACAAATTCTGCAGACATATGTTATACGATGCCAAATTTAAATTCTATAAGTTTTAGCTGTGTAATGCGATAGTGAAAAAAGTTTTGCATACAAAAACTTCATATTGAACTGATTATTCCTATGACAGCTATATGATATAGTCGTTCGATCTGCAGCAAATTCAGCAGGCAAGTTTTGGATGATATCAAATTCAAATACTATAAGTTTCAGCTATATAACTTGACAAACAAAAAAGTTTTGCATACAAAAATTTCATTTTGAACTGATTATTCCTATGACAACTATATTATATAGTCGTCTGATCCTAGCCAAATTCTGCAGACATATGTTATACGATGCCAAATTTAAATTCTATAAGTTTTAGCTGTGTAATGCGATAGTGAAAAAAGTTTTGCATACAAAAACTTCATATTGAACTGAT
>JBAMBR010000188.1:0-17172 GCA_037044475.1 Zaprionus obscuricornis | reverse complement strand
AACGCTTGGCGTTGTAACGATCCAAATTCAAGTGCCAGTCAGTAAGCCAGTCAGCAAAGTTAGCCATGTGGCAAAGAATAGTTAATCATATATTATGCTGTTGTTGCATTAATATTAAAACGGATCCAAAATTGCCTAGAAAGGCAACAGTGCCATTAACATTGGAAATTGTTGACGAAGATTTGGAGATTTGTGTATCAAGAAATACTATGGAATTACGTCGTATCGCAACGTGGCCAAATCTTATGGTACTCTAAAACTCAACAACAACTTCAAAATTAACGAATCACAACAAAAAAAAAGGAAGCAATAAATAAATACAAAAATATGTGAATAGAATTTAAGAAAGAAAATTGTTACAATTTTCTGGTTATCCTTTAATTCCAAATCAAAACTTTAGTTCCAGCCCAAATTAGTCGCGCTCAGTTTTAAATCTATCTGTATGACACTTGATATATAATTTGTATTTGCTTTAAATCGGACGACTATAACATATAGCTCAAATAGAAAGGATTGCTCAAAATTTCAGTTTTTGTATGAAAAACGTTTTAATTTGTTGAGCTATTCTTTTTGAAATTTACAGTATTTCCATTTATTAATGATTAACTATTGTCATTCAAATTTGCTTCAAATCGAATTATCGGACAACTTTTTCAGAAGTATAGATCTTTAAATTTCAATAAAACAACGATGATTATTTGATTGACATGAACTACATGTGAAATATGATTTCTGGCATATGACCGCCACCGCTGGCTCGTGCCACAATCGATTAATTGAAAGACACGTTTGGTGACCGCCTAATTTCACGTTTCGGACCTGTGTATTGGCCTCCAAGATCTTGTGATTTAACACCTTTAGACTACTTTCTGTGGGACTATGTAAAGTCATTGGTCTATGCGGATAAGCCAGAAACGCTTGATAACATACGCCGTGTTATTGCCGATATACAGCCACAAATGTTGAAAAAAGTCATCGAAAATTGGATGTTCAGATTGGACTACATCCGAGCCAGCCATGGCAATCAGATGCCAGAAATCATATTTAAAATTTAATGTCAGTCGAATAATCCAGCGCTGTGTTATTGCAATTTAATGTTCTACACTTCTTAAAAAAAAAAAACCCTTTATAACATATAGATGTCATATGTCGGATCGCTTGAAAATTAAGTTTTTGTATGAAAAACTTTTATATTTATTAAGCTAACCATATAAAACATTCAGAATTTGGGTTTAATAATATCTTATACATATATCTCGTATCATATCTCGTAAAATCGAACAATTATATATTATAAATTTTATATGGAAATAATAAATGAAAAATCAAATTTGTATACGCAAAACTTTTTGTTCTTATCGTTTTTAATATTTTACTTTTATTTTGAAATGTTTTGTTATATTTTCTAAAACTTGATTGCTAATAAATGCATAATTTAGATATAATTATATTTATAAGCAAAAATAAATTATCATGCACAAATTTTATAGCTGATTTTCAGTTGTAGCTTTAAGCTATAATTTTATACAGCAGCTGAAAGAGTTTTCAATGAAATTGTATACAATATTGTTTGGCATGTTTATGCTGTCCCTTAGGCTATGTATGTATATGTATAGCTTCCGATTATATCAAATATCGCTGTGTATTATAAGAGAGAGAGAGAGAGAGAAAGAGATAAGGGATAATGTTACTATGGTGCTCAATCTCAATGTTAAACTAATCAAAAACAGACACTTGAGCTTAACTCTTGGTTCTTTATCTTTATTCTTATCTTTATCTTTATCCATAGGCAATTGCTATACCTTTCAAGCACTCTACCTATCTCACTCACTCTCTCTATCTCTCTCTCTCTCTCATTCACACTCTGTCTTTGTCTGTTGTACGTCATGTCAAGCTGACGACTCTATGACTTCCGTTGCCTTTCCCCTTTTATGGCATAGCTTCCGTTTGTTTATATGATATACTATAGAGAGCTGAGAAAGATGTGAAAGATGAGAATGATGAGAGATGAGAGTTAGAGAGATGATGAGATGAGATGAGATGAGAGCACTCATCATTTTGGTATCCATCAATCAATGGCGAATGCCGCTTTGAATTGCCACTTAAATGCCATAAAAAGCGGAAATTAATGCACTGAAAAAGCATTCAAAATGCGACACGGAAATCGTAGCAGTAGCAGGAGAGTAAAGCCTAGCAAGCAAAGGGGATTAGACGACAAGCAAGGAGATAGAGAGTGTGAGAGAGAGAGAGAGAGAGAGAGAGAGAAAGAGAGAAGGATAGCGGCATGTGCTTGACATCAAGTCGATGAAGCTCGCGGGCCACTCTCGTGATTAATTGATGGAATTCCAAGAGTTCCAAAGCGACAAAACACACCCAGCCAAACGCCAAGGGGAGAAAGACTGAAGTGTATGAGGAATGAAGGAATGGAGAATGGGGAATTGTATTTGGGGGATGGATGATATAGAGCTACGTTATGGCTCCACTGTGTTGTGTGCCACGTTGTTATGGGCCTGTTAATGGCAAACCATTGAGCAGTTAAAAGTGCCAGATTAGCATTTTCAGGCCCAGTCGCAAGTCAAACGTCGAACGTTGGAAAGTTGAAAGTCAAAGGCGAAGCCAAAGCATGTCCCGTGGCAGTGGAGAAACTTGTGTTTCTGCGGCTTTGACAAGTGTAGCAGCTCTATTTGGACTGGCCTTAAGTGGCCTGCGGCATCACTACATATAGCCACACCTTGTCATACACACACACACACACACACACACACACATACGCATCACAAACAAAAGACGCCCCCAAAAACTAGTTGAAAAAAAGTGTAGAAAATTGAAGCGAGACTTTTGGCAGCCGCATGCTTCAATTTTTTTTTTTAGCAGACATTTTGGCGCCCTTTTTTTGTTGTTTCGTGCCACACCCCATTTATGTTGCCTGCCTCCTCTTTCCGCCTACAGCTCAGGTGTGCTTACAGTATGCCATGAATATTGTACTAGAATATTTGCTTTCATTTTATTTTTTTTCTGTCGCTTTCTTTAGCTGTGCTTCACATTATCCTAACTAACCGCAAATCGTCTGTCATTTTCTATGATTGATTGATTGATTGATGTTGATGTAGCGCAGCGCATGCCGCATTTTCTGTTATGATGGACATTTCTATAAGTGAATGATGATAATGCTGCAAAGCAGCAGCAAACAGCAACAGCAGGCAAACACAGAGTGGGAGCAGTAGGCGATGGGCAGTAGTGGATGGGGGAAGGAGGGCAATGTTATTGCTTTCGATAGTAGCAAATGTTTTGTGGCATTCGTGGCGCCATCTGTCGTTCGCACAATGTCAATTCAACACTGTAAAAACTTCAACACAGCAAATAACGGGAAATTCAAAGCTTATTGGTTTGTGTCACAGCTAAAATTTGTGGATTGTCTTTACTAAAAGCTTTAAAAAGCTTAACAAAAGCTGTTAAAGGATAATCAAAGGATGTTACTAAAAATTGCTAATAAATTTATTGAAAATATTTTAAAATTTTAAATTTAACTCACAGTTGAGAGTTTTGAGCAAAATATCAAAATGTGAATATGACAAGAAAATGAACAAATGTTATAATGAAATTTATTAAGCTTAAAAAGAGCTTTTCTCACTGTGTAGAAACTTGTGTGATAAAACAAAAAATTACTTTTATTCAAATTCTAATAACTTTGTAAGAGAATGTATAGACGCGACAAAACCCATGTATAGTATGTATGTATATATTCCTGATCAGCATCAGCAGCTTTATTTAGAAATCCAGATATCCATGTATATATGTATGTCTGTAATGTGAATACAATTTCTATTGCAATGGGACTGATCTATATACTATATATAGCTGCCATAGGAACAATTGAAAATTAATTGTTATGCTAAGTTATCGAACTACAGGGTGCGCCACCTCAAGCTTTGGTATCTAAATGTTGAATAACTTCGAAAAAAAAAAAAACAAAAATTCAAAGAAAATGTTTTATTTTTATTTAGATTAATCCTTTACAATTCATTTGAGTTAGTTTTTGAATACAATATCGAGCAAATGGTCACCTTTGTTCTTAATGACAAAAAGAAGTCCAGCGGGGTCAAATCATGTCAATTCGAGAATTTTGACTACTTTTCGAGCGTGGGCCAACCGCCGCAGCTTGTTTTCACCACTTCGACATGTTCTTTTGGTGTTAAGTTATTCAGGGCTTAAATTTTACTGAATTGAAGTTTCCATAGCGTAGCTACACAAGTCAATCGCTTCACAAACGTCAAAACTATTCAGTGTTTTTGTACCGAAACTTGAGATGGCGCACACTGTACTATATAATATAGCTGCCTTTTTTTATTTTTCTTCTAATTTTTTAACATTACTGTTATTCTAATGAAAATAGTTTGAATTAAACGTGTAATATAAAAAATAATACAAAAAAAAAAGACTAGAAAAATCTTGTGGCAAAGATGCCGCTTAAATCTCCTTTTCAAGGTGCACATGTGATTTGTTTAGTCGCATCCTTTAAATTGAAGTTTGTTTCTGAATAGTGTCACCAATTTTTGGACACGCCTTAATCATTTTCCAAATTAGATATTTTCACATACCAAAGAAAAAATTCTAATTTTGTTCAAGTATGTTTTGACAGTAAAACCATAAACTTGCAAACTTTATCTCCAAGAGGAAGCTAGACAGATCTTGTATAATTAAATTGTAATTTCCAAGGAATGCTTTTTGGTCACTAGAAGCTATCTGAATTTATTGATTCTACTTTTAAGAGTCGCTACTATACTTGTCTATTGATGCTATACTTATCAAAAGTAAGTTGCCGATCCAAATGCACCCCAAAATATATAATATATAGCTACTCAAATGATCTAGTAATTGACACTGCATGAATATCACGCGAAGAGAGTATGTGACATTCGCCGCACATTTACTAGCATTGATTTCAATATTCCATATATAGTATATATAGCTGAAATATGAATTATTATTCGAAAATGAAGCTTTTGTCGCTTGTCCAACAATTCGTCCACACACATTCTCTACAAGTTTGATAGACATCAAGACACTATATTATATAGCTGCCATAGAAATGCAATTTTCGCATTCATTATTTATTTTTTTTTTTTTGTTTTTTTTTATTATTTATTTTCTTAAATATTTTTATTAGCATGATTTTTTTATATAGTTCAGATATTTATAAATACGATATACATATACGGAAAATGGAAAATTCTTTTCGGATGGAATCGACAAATAGTTTCCAAGACGTGAAAAATATATAGCTTTCGATGTCAATTTTTCTGAACATCGTAGGTTAAATCATTTTGTTGGTAGTAAACATTCAAAAATAATAATAAAATTCCGGTTCAATAGGTATAGACCTGGTACATATAGCATATATATATATTATATAAATTCTATATAATCTCATTTCAACAAATTTCCTTTCGAATTTCACATTTCAAATAAATAAAAAAAAAAAAAAAAAAAAACGTTGCATTTAAATGCAGCTAAAATCCAATAGAACTCAAAAGTCATAAAACTGAGATTAACCCTTAAACCTAAGTTTAGCATCGTTTCCTTTAGAGTTTACCCAACGTTTCGCATTTCATTTCCTGCGCTTTGCCAGCTCAGCATCGTATAGAGCAGCATGCAGTGTGTTCAAGTTGTAATATGAGGCAAGCTTGAAGCATTAAATTAATGTTTATGTGGCATGTGCTCTGATAAAGTTCGCCACTCGATTATTTGCACATGATTTGCGCCGTTTAAGTAACATGAACAGGGACCAAAAGCACTGTAACGACCGACCGCATAATACACTATACTTTCGCTCTCTCTCTCTCGCACTCTTTCTCTCTTTCTTTTAATGTTTGATACATAAGACTACATATACGTTTTTTTTCTTACTTGTCTTGCAGTTAACGGAGCTCGAACAACGCGTCATCGAAGCGGAAGAACGCGCCGAGGAAGCTGAAGATAAGGTAAGTCATTAAATGACTGACAACAAAACAACCGCCCAAAAACATACTGCCCCTCCTTTAGCCCATGCACCCAATACCACACTGCCACGCTTCCAGCTATCAAACAAAGTCCATTGGATATTAAAACAAGGGTAGCAGCTTTTACATATACCTATACACAGAGAGAAATATTGAAGTCAGTTGCAAATTCAATTATGAAAACTTAATCAAATAAAATAAATATGATAAACTTGAAACTATCAGGAGTAAGCTAAGAAAACTAAAATATTTTGACTTCAAATTAAGAACTTAAAATAAAAACTTTTTACTTTAATATTAAAACGAAACAAAACTTAAGAATAACAAAGATTTAGCTAAGAAAAACTACAAATTGTGCTTAAATAAAAATTAAGTCAAGTTAGACTTGTATTAAAATTATGCCTAAATTATGCCTGAAAATGGCAACTTATGAAAATTGAAGATATTTTATATAAATTAATATAAATATTGTAAGAAATGTACTAGACTTTTTCGTGCAGTGCAGTGAAAAAATCGCGTCTGGACGAAATAGAATTTAGTCTCATTAGAAGTCAGTTTAAAGTATTTAAAACATTTTACGGTATTTACATGACAATGTGAGAGATATGGGGGACAGTCGTCAGGGTCAGGATCATAGATTCGAGCGATAGATGCTGATTTTGCTGCTGCTGCTTGCTGCGTATTGTTTTTGTGCTTGTTCTTTGCGTTTTTTTTTTTTTTTTGATTGTTGCCAGGATAGATGCTTCAATGGTTTGTCTGGAATTTTCGCCAGATGCGGGCGACAAATGCCGGACAACAATACGAAACCAACAAAATTTTGTTGTTGTTGTTGTTTTGTCCCCAGACGCACACACATACGCACACACACACACACACACACACACACACACACACACACAAAAAACAGTGCAATCAAACACACACACACACACAAACGCACAGAGAAACATAAATCGACTTCCGTTTCAGTACTGCCGGATATACACATTAATGCAACGCTGCGTAGCACAGGACTTTGCTCCAAACTTCTCCAACCCCTAAAACGACTAACTGCTCCCCATGCTTCACATTCATAGAAGTTCGTGCGGTTGCAAGTGATGCTGAGCTTTTGGTAAAGTCTGTAGACTACACGCCTCCCCCCCAACTCATTCGAACGTTATCCCTGCTTTGCCTATACTTCATTTCATTGCGTTACGACGTTAAAGTAACCCTTATGCGATATATGTACAAGCATACAAAAGCAGTCCAGCCACGCACCCACGCAATAGCTACCACACATCTGACGTCGCTGCCATTCCTGCTGGCCCTTGCTTTGCCTCCTGCTGACTCCTGGAATTGCTACTACCGGCGCGTTTTCAATATCAAATGCGCATTGTTTGCATTAACAAGTCCCTGAGGGCTGTTGTTGGCTTTGGCTACGCAACACCCCGAAAAAACGAAGCGAAATGCAAATATTTTCCAAGCTGGTTTATCTCTCTCGTCCTGGCTTTACGTACTTACAACTCTCATACTCGTACTCGTACTCGTACTCGTACTCGTATATCCCCTTTAGAATTGGCATAGGCATAGAGCTATAGCAGTGTTTCTGTTCCTTTACCTTTTGGCTTTACCGTTACCACTACCGTTAACCGTTGGCATTACCGTTACCATTGCCAACCACTGTGACAAATTGAATTCTTGTTACTTTGTTTGCGCCGAGATTAAATTCATGTACAAACACGTGCTGCTGCTGCTGTTGCTGCTGCTGCCTACAACCAAAGGGATACCACTATACGTTCCCTTAGGAACATTCCAAAAATCCTTCCTTGCCCTTCTTCTACATCTTCCTTCATCTTTTCATCTGATGTTTCTTCTTTAAGCTTTCAACAGCAGTCACAAGTATCCCAAGCATCCCAAGCTCATTACCAATATGTACTTCAATTAGTTACCTCTTGTTCCACTCATTAATCATAATTTGCTCGTTAGAACTATTAACGACTTTACGAAAATTGATTTATTTTATTATTTTTTTTTTTGGGGTGTGTTTTGGTTGATTTTTTTGTCTTCCGTATTTGTAGCAATTGAAATATTTAAGCTAGTAAATTTTTGATTTGAATAAATTTACATATTGATGTATTTGTATTAAAGCTTAAGAAGTATATTAAAATTGAAGGAAAAATAGAAACAGAAACCGTTTTTCATACAGTCGAAAGCTTAAAAAATAAGAAGATTTTCATGCATAGACTTATTTATCAACTGTTTGATCCTATTTTATATTAAAATATTGTAATTTGATTTGATTCCAACATGACAGCGATATGTCTGGCATTATTAAGATTTAATAATAAGTTTACAAACAAGAAAGACTTTTTCATTTTTCCACCGATTGTTTGTACGGCAGCAATTAGATAGAATGAACTGAATTTGGCAACTATATAGTAAACTTCATAAGATTAAGATCATATAAATTTATAATCGGTTAGCTAAGGAAATAGAAAAGTCTTTCATATTAAGTATTAATTTTTGAACGATACTTCCTTTGATGAAACTTGGCATATATCTATCAAAACATACTACACTTTATAAGTTTTAAACGGATATAAAACTATAAAAACTACTATAACATCTAGGACTTTTCACAGCTACAGCCATGAACACATAAATAACACAAATCGAAATTTTAGATTTGAGCGATGATTCTAAGGGTATTTTACATCGTATTTTCAAAATTAAGATTTCAAACGTTTTCTTAACTGTACCAGATGTTGTACAATCAAAATTTACCGCTATTACTTATACTTTAGTTTTCATTTTAAATTTCCTTGGAAAAGTTATAATATTGCCAAGTCACTGAAATATCCCATTTTATTCAAAAGTATCGTTCTAAAAGTTTATTTTACGTTTTTTTTTTTTTTTGGTTTTGTTTTCAATATTTTGGTGCTATTTATATTTCCACAGCTGTACTAAACTTACATGTAAATTTCAACTAAGCAAAAAATGTTTTTTAAATACAAAGTTTGCATTTTAGACATATTATTCCTATGACAGCTATATAATATAGTTGCCTAATTTACAGAAAAATTGTCAAATGTGCATAAATCTATATTATACTTAATTTATAGAAATTTCAATTGTATAGCTAAAACAAGCAAGTAATTTTTAGACTAACTAAAGTTCCGACCGATTGTTCCTGGAACAAATAAATGTTACAGTATTATCAAACAGTACTTAAGCATTCTGTATGTCCAACAAGTGTTGACGTAGGCCTCTAAATGTCATTCATCAATTGCATTTCCCATGATGTTCTTGTTTCGAGGCAATCAAATTAATTCAACATGAAGTGAGAAACACTTGAATTAGCTTCAATGCCTGCAATTAACTGCAAGGCCTACGCCCGCAAGGTTGCAGGAAGTCATTAGGCAGGGGAGCATGCAGTTCCCATGTCTCCCTTGGGTTATACCATAGCCACCAAGGAAAGTTGAAGCTAATTCAGTGTTTCTCACTTCATGTTGAATTAATTTGATTGCCTCGAAACAAGAACATCATGGGAAATGCAATTGATGAATGACATTTAGAGGCCTACGTCAACACTTGTTGGACATACAGAATGCTTAAGTACTGTTTGATAATACTGTAACATTTATTTGTTCCAGGAACAATCGGTCGGAACTTTAGTTAGTCTAAAAATTACTTGCTTGTTTTAGCTATACAATTGAAATTTCTATAAATTAAGTATAATATAGATTTATGCACATTTGACAATTTTTCTGTAAATTAGGCAACTATATTATATAGCTGTCATAGGAATAATATGTCTAAAATGCAAACTTTGTATTTAAAAAACATTTTTTGCTTAGTTGAAATTTACATGTAAGTTTAGTACAGCTGTGGAAATATAAATAGCACCAAAATATTGAAAACAAAACCAAAAAAAAAAAAAAAAAACGTAAAATAAACTTTTAGAACGATACTTTTGAATAAAATGGGATATTTCAGTGACTTGGCAATATTATAACTTTTCCAAGGAAATTTAAAATGAAAACTAAAGTATAAGTAATAGCGGTAAATTCAAAAGCTCAGCATCACTTGCAACCGCACGAACTTCTATGAATGTGAAGCATGGGGAGCAGTTAGTCGTTTTAGGGGTTGGAGAAGTTTGGAGCAAAGTCCTGTGCTACGCAGCGTTGCATTAATGTGTATATCCGGCAGTACTGAAACGGAAGTCGATTTATGTTTCTCTGTGCGTTTGTGTGTGTGTGTGTGTTTGATTGCACTGTTTTTTGTGTGTGTGTGTGTGTGTGTGTGTGTGTGTGTGTGTGTGTGTGCGTATGTGTGTGCGTCTGGGGACAAAACAACAACAACAACAAAATTTTGTTGGTTTCGTATTGTTGTCCGGCATTTGTCGCCCGCATCTGGCGAAAATTCCAGACAAACCATTGAAGCATCTATCCTGGCAACAATCAAAAAAAAAAAAAAAAAAAAACGCAAAGAACAAGCACAAAAACAATACGCAGCAAGCAGCAGCAGCAAAATCAGCATCTATCGCTCGAATCTATGATCCTGACCCTGACGACTGTCCCCCATATCTCTCACATTGTCATGTAAATACCGTAAAATGTTTTAAATACTTTAAACTGACTTCTAATGAGACTAAATTCTATTTCGTCCAGACGCGATTTTTTCACTGCACTGCACGAAAAAGTCTAGTACATTTCTTACAATATTTATATTAATTTATATAAAATATCTTCAATTTTCATAAGTTGCCATTTTTAGGCATAATTTAGGCATAATTTTAATACAAGTCTAACTTGACTTAATTTTTATTTAAGCACAATTTGTAGTTTTTCTTAGCTAAATCTTTGTTATTCTTAAGTTTTGTTTCGTTTCAATATTAAAGTAAAAAGTTTTTATTTTAAGTTCTTAATTTGAAGTCAAAATATTTTAGTTTTCTTAGCTTACTCCTGATAGTTTCAAGTTTATCATATTTATTTTATTTGATTAAGTTTTCATAATTGAATTTGCAACTGACTTCAATATTTCTCTCTGTGTATAGGTATATGTAAAAGCTGCTACCCTTGTTTTAATATCCAATGGACTTTGTTTGATAGCTGGAAGCGTGGCAGTGTGGTATTGGTATTGGGTGCATGGGCTAAGGGAGGGGCAGTATGTTTTTGGGCGGTTGTTTTGTTGTCAGTCATTTAATGACTTACCTTATCTTCAGCTTCCTCGGCGCGTTCTTCCGCTTCGATGACGCGTTGTTCGAGCTCCGTTAACTGCAAGACAAGTAAGAAAAAAAACGTATATGTAGTCTTATGTATCAAACATTAAAAGAAAGAGAGAAAGAGTGCAGAGAGAGAGAGAGAGAGAGCGAAAGTATAGTGTATTATGCGGTCGGTCGTTACAGTGCTTTTGGTCCCTGTTCATGTTACTTAAACGGCGCAAATCATGTGCAAATAATCGAGTGGCGAACTTTATCAGAGCACATGCCACATAAACATTAATTTAATGCTTGAAGCTTGCCTCATATTACAACTTGAACACACTGCATGCTGCTCTATACGATGCTGAGCTGGCAAAGCGCAGGAAATGAAATGCGAAACGTTGGGTAAACTCTAAAGGAAACGATGCTAAACTTAGGTTTAAGGGTTAATCTCAGTTTTATGACTTTTGAGTTCTATTGGATTTTAGCTGCATTTAAATGCAACGTTTTTTTTTTTTTTTTTTTTTATTTATTTGAAATGTGAAATTCGAAAGGAAATTTGTTGAAATGAGATTATATAGAATTTATATAATATATATATATGCTATATGTACCAGGTCTATACCTATTGAACCGGAATTTTATTATTATTTTTGAATGTTTACTACCAACAAAATGATTTAACCTACGATGTTCAGAAAAATTGACATCGAAAGCTATATATTTTTCACGTCTTGGAAACTATTTATCGATTCCATCCGAAAAGAATTTTCCATTTTCCGTATATGTATATCGTATTTATAAATATCTGAACTATATAAAAAAATTATGCTAATAAAAATAATAATAAAAAAATAAGTAATAAAAAAAAACAATAAATAATGAATGCGAAAATTGCATTTCTATGGCAGCTATATAATATAGTGTCTTGATGTCTATCAAACTTGTAGAGAATGTGTGTGGACGAATTGTTGGACAAGCGTCAAAAGCTCCATTTTCGAATAATAATTCATATTTCAGCTATATATACTATATATGGAATATTGAAATCAATGCTAGTAAATGTGCGGCGAATGTCACATACTCTCTTCGCGTGATATTCATGCAGTGTCAATTACTAGATCATTTGAGTAGCTATATATTATATATTTTGGGGTGCATTTGGATCGGCAACTTACTTTTGATAAGTATAGCATCAATAGACAAGTATAGTAGCGACTCTTAAAAGTAGAATCAATAAATTCAGATAGCTTCTAGTGACCAAAAAGCTTTCCTTGGAAATTACAATTAAATTATATAAGATCTGTCTAGCTTCCTTTTGGAGATAAGGTTTGCCTTGAACAAAATTAGAATTTTTTCCTTGGTATGTGAAAATATCTAATTTGGAAAATGATTAAGGCGTGTCCAAAAATTGGTGACACTATTCAGAAACAAACTTCAATTTACATGATGCGACTAAACAAATCACATGTGCACCTTGAAAAGGAGATTTAAGCGGCATCTTTGCCACAAGATTTTTCTAGTCTTTTTTTTTTGTATTATTTTTTATATTACACGTTTAATTCAAACTATTTTTATTACAATAACAGTAAAAAATTAGAAGAAAAATAAAAAAAGGCAGCTATATTATATAATACAGTGTGCGCCATCTCAAGTTTCGGTACAAAAACACTGAATAGCTTTGACGTTTGTGAAGCGATTGACTTATGTAGCTACGCTATGGAAACTTCAATTCAGTAAAATTTAAGCCATGAATAACTTAACACCAAAAGAACGTGTCGAAGTGATGAAAACAAGCTGCGGCGGTTGGCCCACGCTCGAAAAGTTAGTCAAAATTCTCGAATTGACATGATTTGACCCCGCTGGACTTCTTTTTGTCATTAAGAACAAAGGTGACCATTTGCTCGATATTGTATTCAAAAATTAACTCAAATGAATTATAAAGGATTAATCTAGAAAAAAAATGAAACATTTTTTTTGAATTTTTATTTTTTTTTCCGAAGTTAATCAACATTTACATACCGAAGCTCGAGGTGGCGCACCCTGTAATCCGATAACTTAGCATAACAATTAATTTTCAATTGTTCCTATGGCAGCTATATATAGTATATAGATCAGTCCCATTGCAATAGAAATTGTATTCACATTACAGACATACATATGTACATGGATATCTGGATTTCTAAATAAAGCTGCTGATGTTGATCAGGAATATATACATACATACTATACATGGGTTTTGTCGCGTCTATACATTCTCTTACAAAGATATTAGAATTTGAATAAAAGTATTTTTTTTTTTATCACACAAGTTTCTACACAGTGACAAAAGCTCTTTTTAAGCTTAATAAATTTCATTTATTATAACATTTGTTCATTTTCTTGTCATATTCACATTTTGATATTTTGCTCAAAACTCTCAACTGTGAGTTAAATTTAAAATTTTAAAATATTTTGAATAAATTTATTAGCAATTTTTAGCAACATCCTTTGATTATCCTTTAACAGCTGTTGTTAAGCTTTTTAAAGCTTTTAGTAAAGACAATTCACAAATTTTAGCTGTGACACAAACCAATAAGCTTTGAATTTCCCGTTATTTGCTGTGGTGAAGTTTTTACAGTGTTGAATTGACATTGTGCGAACGACAGATGGCGCCACGCATGCCACAAAACATTTGCTACTATCGAAAGCAATAACATTCGCCCCCTTCCCCTCCCCCTTCCCACTACTGCCCATCGCCTACTGCTCCCACTCTGTGTTTGCCTGCTGTTGCTGTTTGCTGCTGCTTTGCAGCATTATCATCATTCACTTATAGAAATGTCCATCATAACAGAAAATGCGGCATGCGCTGCGCTACATCAACATCAATCAATCAATCAATCATAGAAAATGACAGACGATTTGCGGTTAGTTAGGATAATGTGAAGCACAGCTAAAGAAAGCGACAGAAAAAAAATAAAATGAAAGCAAATATTCTAGTACAATATTCATGGCATATAAGCACACTGAGCTGTAGGCGGAAAGGGGAGGCAGGCAACATAAATGGGGTGTGGCAAGAAACAACAAAAAAAGGGCGCCAAAATGTCTGCTAAAAAAAACAATTGAAGCATGCGGCTGCCAAAAGTCTCGCTTCAATTTTCTACACTTTTTTTCAACTAGTTTTTGGGGGCGTCTTTTGTTTGTGATGCGTATGTGTGTGTGTGTGTGTGTGTGTGTGTGTGTGTGAGTATGACAAGGTGTGGCTATATGTAGTGATGCCGCAGGCCACTTAAGGCCAGTCCAAATAGAGCTGCTACACTTGTCAAAGCCGCAGAAACACAAGTTCCTCCACTGCCACGGGACATGCTTTGGCTTTGGCTTCGCCTTTGACTTTCAACTTTCCAACGTTCGACGTTTGACTTGCGACTGGGCCTGAAAATGCTAATCTGGCACTTTTAACTGCTCAATGGTTTGCCATTAACAGGCCCATAACAACGTGGCACACAACACAGTGGAGCCATAACGCAGCTCTATATCATCCATCCCCCAAATACAATTCCCCATTCTCCATTCCTCCATTCCTTCATTCCTCATACACTTCAGTCTTTCTCCCCTTGGCGTTTGGCTGGGTGTGTTTTGTCGCTTTGGAACTCTTGGAATTCCATCAATTAATCACGAGAGTGGCCCGCGAGCTTCATCGACTTGATGTCAAGCACATGCCGCTATCCTTCTCTTTCTCTCTCTCTCTCTCTCTCTCCCTCACACTCTCTATCTCCTTGCTTGTCGTCTAATCCCCTTTGCTTGCTAGGCTTTACTCTCCTGCTACTGCTACGTTTTCCGTGTCGCATTTTGAATGCTTTTTCAGTGCATTAATTTCCGCTTTTTATGGCATTTAAGTGGCAATTCAAAGCGGCATTCGCCATTGATTGATGGATACCAAAATGATGAGTGCTCTCATCTCATCTCATCTCATCACTCTCTCAACTCTCATCTCTCATCATTCTCATCTTTCACATCTTTCTCAGCTCTCTATAGTATATCATATAAACAAACGGAAGCTATGCCATAAAAGGGGAAAGGCAACGGAAGTCATAGAGTCGTCAGCTTGACATGACGTACAACAGACAAAGACAGAGTGTGAATGAGAGAGAGAGAGAGATAGAGAGAGTGAGTGAGATAGGTAGAGTGCTTGAAAGGTATAGCAATTGCCTATGGATAAAGATAAAGATAAGAATAAAGATAAAGAACCAAGAGTTAAGCTCAAGTGTCTGTTTTTGATTAGTTTAACATTGAGATTGAGCACCATAGTAACATTATCCCTTATCTCTTTCTCTCTCTCTCTCTCTCTTATAATACACAGCGATATTTGATATAATCGGAAGCTATACATATACATACATAGCCTAAGGGACAGCATAAACATGCCAAACAATATTGTATACAATTTCATTGAAAACTCTTTCAGCTGCTGTATAAAATTATAGCTTAAAGCTACAACTGAAAATCAGCTATAAAATTTGTGCATGATAATTTATTATTGTTTATAAATATAATTATATCTAAATTATGCATTTATTAGCAATCAAGTTTTAGAAAATATGACAAACATTTCAAAATAAAAGTAAAATATTAAAAACGATAAGAACAAAAAGTTTTGCGTATACAAATTTGATTTTTCATTTATTATTTCCATATAAAATTTATAATATATAATTGTTCGATTTTACGAGATATGATACGAGATATATGTATAAGATATTATTAAACTCAAATTCTGAATGTTTTAAGTGGTTAGCTTAATAAATATAAAAGTTTTTCATACAAAAACTTATTTTTCAAGCGATCCGACATATGACATCTATATGTTATAAAGGGTTTTTTTTTTTTTAAGAGGTGTAGAACATTAAATTGCAATAACACAGCGCTGGATTATTCGACTGACTAATATTGTGGCATTAAATTTTAAATATGATTTCTGGCATCTGATTGCTACGGTTGGCTCGGATGTAGTCCAATCTGAACATCCAATTTTCGATGACTTTTTTCAACATTTGTGGCTGTATATCGGCAATAACACGGCGTATGTTATCAAGCGTTTCTGGCTTATCCGCATAGACCAATGACTTTACATAGTCCCACAGAAAGTAGTCTAAAGGTGTTAAATCACAAGATCTTGAAGGTCAATACACAGGTCCGAAACGTGAAATTAGGCGGTCACCAAACGTGTCTTTCAATTAATCGATTGTGGCACGAGCCAGCTGTGGCAGTCATATGCCAGAACTCATATTTAAAATGTAATTCATGTCAATTAAATAATGATCGTTGTTTTATTGAAATTTAAAGTTCTATACCTCTTAAAAAAATACACTATAGTTGTCCGATTATTCGATTTGAAGCAAATTTGAATGACAATAGTTAATCATTACTAAATGGAAATACTGTAAATTTCAAAAAGAATAGCTCAACAAATTAAAACGTTTTTTCATACAAAAAACTGAAATTTTGAGCAATCCTTTCTATTTGAGCTATATGTTATAGTCGTCCGATTTAAAGCAAATACAAATTATATATGTCAAGTGTCATACAGATAGATTTAAAACTGAGCGCGACTAATTTGGGCTGGAACTAAAGTTTTGATTTGGAATTAAAGGATAACCAAAAAAATTGTAACAATTTTCTTTCTTAAATTCTATTCACATATTTTTGTATTTATTTATTGCTTCCATTTTTTTTTTTGTGATTCGTTAATTTTGAAGTTGTTGTTGAGTTTTAGAGTACCATAAGATTTGGCCACGTTGCGATACGACGTAATTCCATAGTATTTCTTGATACACAAATCTCCAAATCTTCGTCAACAATTTCCAATGTTAATGGCACTGTTGCCTTTCTAGGCAATTTTGGATCCGTTTTAATATTAATGCAACAACAGCATAATATATGATTAACTATTCTTTGCCACATGGCTAACTTTGCTGACTGGCTTACTGACTGGCACTTGAATTTGGATCGTTA